>APFE031044665.1:20096-50615 GCA_000404065.3 Pinus taeda
CCATTTTTGCTGCTCTTCTAAAGATAATCTTTGTTCTAAAAAGTATTTGAGACTATCATGATCTGTTTTTACCTTGAATTGTCTTCCCATTAGGTAGGGTCGCCATTTCTTAAGTGCATGTAGTATTGCCAACATTTCATTCTCATAAATAGCTTTGTGTAAATACTTTTCTTTGATTGGATGACTTTTGAAAGCAATGGGTCTTTCTTCTTGCATTAAAACAACACCAATTCCATTTCCCAAGGCATCACATTCCACAATAAAGCTTTTTGTAAAGTCTAGTGTAGCTAAGGCCGGTGCTTGGCACATTGCCTCTTTAAGATGTTCAAAGGCCTTCGTTGCTTCCGGAGTCCATGAAAATTCATCTTTCTTCAATAATTTTGTTATAGGTGTTGCTATTCTCCCATACTTATTAACAAACTTGCGATAATACCCTGTCAACCCGAGAAATCCTCGTAGATACTTTATGGATGTGGGGATTATCCATTCCTTAATGGCTTTAATTTTGCTAGGGTCTACCTTAACTCCTTCATGAGATACAATATGACCTAGGTATTCCACCTCTTGTACTCCAAAGAAACATTTGGATCTTTTTGCATATAATTGTTTTCCTCCAATAGTTGTAGCACCCTGTCAACATGTTCAACATGATCCTTCCAAGACTTGTTGTAGATTAGTATATCATCAAAAAATACTAACACAAATTTTCTAAGGAATGGTTTGAAAAATGAATTCATCAAACTTTGAAATGTTGAAGGTGCATTGGTAAGGCCAAAAGGCATGACCAAAAATTCATAATGACCCTCATGAGTTCTAAATGCTGTTTTCGGAATGTCTTCAATCTTCATTCTGATTTGATGATACCCTGAACGAAGATCCCACTTGGTGAAGTAAATTGATCCATGCAATTCATCCAGTAATTCATCAATGACAGGAATGGGAAACTTATCTTTAATAGTGAGCTTGTTGAGCTCCCTATAATCCGGACACATGCGCCATGATCCATCCTTCTTGTGCACCAATACTACTAGAGCAGAGAAAGAACTTTGACTCGGTTGAATTATACCAGCCTCTAGCATTTCTGCAACCATATGTTCAATTTCACTCTTTTGGATATAGGGATATCTGTACGGCCTGATGTTTGGAGGAACACTCCCTGGAATTAGATGAATAGCATGATCATGATCACGAATAGGTGGGAGACCTTTGGGAGTCTCAAATACCTTGGAATGATTGTCCAAGACTTTTTGGAGATCTGGAGGAATAGATGATTCCAATGTGGAAACATCTAGCGAACATAATTGTGCAATTACACCTCTTTGTTCCTTTTTTAGAAGCTTTGTCATACCGTTAGAGCTGATTATCTTTCCGAGTTTCCCTGCAATACCCCTTAATTCAACTTCCTTTCCTTCCATAGAAAATTTCATGAAAAGTTCTTGAAAATTAAAAGCTATTATACCCAAGGATTGTAGCCATTGGACTCCTAGTACAACATCAACACCACCCATTGGAATGGAAAGCATTGGGTATTCAATACATATTCTCCTATGGATAGCTTGATATTAACATGAGCAAGTTATGGTTCCTCCACTTGCAACCATCACTTGACACTCTGGTGCTGGATATAGGAAGCAATTCAATTCCTTGGCTATCTTACAATGAATAAAATTATGGGTACTGCCCAAGTCAATCAACGCTATTACCTTTTTCTTCTTGATATGCCCTTCTATCTTGATAGTTGGAGGAGTGGTAATTCCAGCCAATGCATTACAAGATATGTTCAGATTCATTTCTTCTTTCTCCAGGTTTGTTCTTGGTGCATATCCTATTCTTTTGATGTTTCTTCTTCCTTTTCTTCCTCCTCTTCACAATCTATGTAAAATAATTTCTTCTTAGCACACTTATGACGTTTAGTGTATTTGCTATCACAACTGTAACAAAGCCTTTTTTCTCTTTTTTCTTCCAATTGTTTTTGTGTCAACCTTGTAGGTTGTGGATGGCTAGCAACAACAACACTTCCATCTTTATGATTGTGAGTGGTAGGCTTCCTTGTTGCCATAATTTTGCTTTTCATTTTTCTTTCCAACCTAAACGCCTTCTCCAATGAATCAGGTTCCCAAAGGTGAACCTCACATTGGATCTTATCCTTTAAAGTCCCTATGAACACATCAATCCTATGCTCCTCTGGAATATCTTTTACCCTTATATTCAGTTTTTGGAAGTCCCCAACGTGCTCCATCATTGAACCCTTTTGTTTGAGATTTATCAATTGGCTAAAAAAAGTGTTGTTTTTTGTATCCTCATAATGTGCTATCATTTCATCCATAAAAATAACCCAAGTGACAATTTATTTACGAGAGCAGAGCCACCGATACCATACAAACTGATTTGGTTCCAAATATAAAACTGCAATGCATACCTTTTGTGTGTTTTGGACACTATGGAGATCGAAAAATTGCTCCATCTGTAGTATCCATGTTGCAGGATCCTTTCCATCAAACTTCCTCATATCGATCTTTAGAACATGGTGGTTCTTTGATCCAACGTTAGAATCTATGAAATTATGATTAAAATTTATTTTTTTCTCATCATGTGTTTCCCTTACTACCCTTTTGCCATTGGTATGCATTTCTTGTAGAAGTTTTGCCAAATCTTCCATCTTAGCTTCCACGCCTTTCTTTAAATCATCCATCTTGGCTTCCACGGCATCCATCTTAGCTTCCACGCCATTCATCTTAGCTTCTATGCCTTTCTTTAAACCATCCATATTAGCTTCCACACCATACATCTTAGCTTCTACGCCATTCTTTAAACCATCCATCTTAGCTTCTATTACTTTTTGGGCGAGTAAAATTTGTTGCACTTGGTCTTGTAATTTTGATATATCATGTTGCATTTCTTCCTCTTCTTCATGAGTCATGCTAGAGCTTCCAGGTTTCTTACTAGGTGTTTCCATTTTCTTTCTTCAGGGCATCAATTACTGATAATAATGCTTCACTATTCCCTTTGAATTCCTTCAAACTAATTTTTCAAACCAAACTTATGCAAAAATTTAAAAAAAAACTACACACCTTTTTTCACATTGTAGGAGCTCGATATTGAAACAACTGTAACTCTGTAATTTCAAATCTCCAAGGTCTAAAATTGCGACCTACAGTATCCCTCTATGCCCTCTTTCCGATGGCACCAGTCTGATCGAAATTGGATTCTCCAAGAAAGATTTATGCCCCACCTCCCAAGATGACCTACTTATATAATTTTTCAGTAGAGCTAACTTGTACGAAGTACCACATGTTATTGTTTCTACCTTAAGTTATGAAAATTATACCCAAACAAAATACAGTCCGTCCTCTTTCTGCAAATTCTTACGAAATTTCAATCTAATGCTCAAATAGAAAGTTATGACGATTTTCCCAAGGTCGCCTATTTAGGATGTAATTCGTGAGTCTACCAAAACTCTAAATTTCTCAGATCATATATCCAAAAATATATCGAGCCAAGATCTGAAATTTGGACCTGGGGTTCAGACTGATTTCTTCTCAAATGGGTTTTTACTTAGCTTCTAAAACGTTGTATAGAAAAAGGTATAGCAAAAATTCCACCATGATCTGTTTTAGATGAAATTTTGGATCTTGCAAAAACCCTAAATTCCTCAGATCATATCTCCAAAAATATAGCAAGACAAGATTTGAAATTCAGACCCAAGGTTTAGTGTGATTTCGTCTCAAATGGGTTGCTTTTTTATCTTCTGAAACCACGTAGAAACAAAGTTATAGTGAAAATTCCATGATGACCTGTTTGGAGCAGCAAAACCCTAGAATCCAAAGCTTTGATACCAAATGTTATGAAACCAGCTCACAAAAAGATAGAAAAGAAATGTCAATACCTTATAATTCAGCCTCTTCTAGGGGGAAACGTCCTTTACATTATGCAAATGAGCAATTCTTGGATGATACAAATGACAAAAACCCCTTTCTATATATAAGAGTCTAAGGGGTCACAATATAGCCAGAGTCGACCTAACAATGATAATATAAGGGCACAAAAATAACAATAAGGGATAGAATGACAATAGTAATGGGGGAATCACTAGTATTATAGGGATCTAACAACACGATCTGAGTATGTGCCAATTATCGAGATGTGAATCGTGCTTGTCCAAAGGAAAACTACCCAATCTCGTTTGTTGAACAGATTGTTGATGAATGTGCCGACTACGAGATCTATTCATTCATGGATGGATTCTCGGGGTATAATCAAATCAACATTCTCCCGATGGACCAACCTAAGACTACATTTATTTGTCCCTAGGGTACTTTTTCTTATCAAAAGTTCCCATTCAGTTTAAATAGTGCTAGGGCCACATTTCAACGTGCTATGGATTGTGCTTTTCACAACATTAAACACATCGTGCAACCCTATTTGGATGATCTCGCTGCTCATTCTAAACATCACGCTGATCACCTGATGCATCTAAAGGTTATTTTCCTCCATTATAGACACTATAACATTCAAATTAACCTGCACAAATGCGTGTTTTGCATCGGTTTTGGTCGACTCTTGGGTTTTGTCATTTCAAAACAAGGAATTCATATTGATCCTTTGAAAGTACAGACAATTGTTGACTTTCCTGCACCTACTTCTATTGTTCAGTTACAAAGACTCCAAGGGAAATCTAACTTCTAGTGAAGGTTCATCCCTAATTACGCTGAGCTAACCAAAGGATTCACTCGCTTGCTAAAAAAAGGGGTCCCCTACTATTGGGATGACATTGATCAAAAGTGTTTGATGCCTTGAAAGATGTGCTGGTTCGGGCATCTCTTTTATATCCCCTGATTATCAACGTGATTATTTCCTGTATCTCGTTGTTTCCATTTCTACTATAGTAATGGTTTTGGTACAAGAAGATGATATAGGGACTAAAAATCCTATTTATTAACTAATTTTGAATCTTAAGAATACAAAAATCAGATACACTCACATAGAAAAGTTGGCTTTGGCGGCCGTTCAAACCATCCAAAGGTTTTTCCATTACATCTTGCTTCAGAAAACTATGGTCATTTTAGATTGCAACCCTATCAAATATATATATTGTCATGTAAATTTCTAGGGGGAAAGCACTCTAAGTGGGTCATTATTATGCAAGAGTTTGACCTAGAGTTCATCAAGTCCAACTCAAAAAAATCCCTAGTTTTTGCCAAGCTAATGTGCGATCTTCCCCTAATTATGAATCTACATCTGAAGGTTCTATCCCTGATGAGTCACTACTTCTGATATAGTCATATAACCCGTGGTATGGATATTTTATGATGTATCTCTAGGCCTAGACTTTCCGATCTAATATCTCTCGCTTAGAGCAATGTATTCAATACCTATCCCAAAATTATGTTATTATTGGTGACACCCTTCACCATTGTGGTATTGATATGGTTTTATGGAGCCACCTCACCCTTGAGGAGGGCAATAAAGTCCTTAATGAATGCCACTCAAGGGCATGTGGTGGACATCAATCTGGTTACATTACTGCGCAAAAGATCTTATGCGCTGGTTACTTTTGACCTACTATCTTTCACAACTGTATTCTCGTCGTCCAGAAGTGTCATGCATGCCAGATCTATGATCGTAAGATCTGTGCTTCGTCTACTCTGTTGCATTCCATTGTAGTTTTTGGTCCTTTTACAAAATGGTGTAAAAACTTTACGACATGTAACCCTTACTCGGTTGGAGGACATGGTTATATAATTGTAGCTATAGACTACTTCACTAAGTGGGCCAGGGCAATGCCTACGCATAAAAACATTGGCAAAACGGTTGCATACTTTTTCTTCAATCAAGTTATTGTTAGGTTTGGTGTTAAGCATGCAATAGTTGCGAATCATGGAAAACATTTTCCGAATCATATGATGACCGAACTAGCTACTAAGCTAGGACTTTCACATGAAAATTCCACTCCCTACTATCCTTCCACTAATGGACTGTTTGAAGATGTTAACAAAGCTCTTAAGACTATGCTTCAACTTATGGTAGGAGTCAACAAACAGACTGCCACATGCTTCTTTATGCTGCCTTGTGGGCATACCAAACCACAATTAGGAATGCTACCAGATTCACACCCTTTCAGTTGGTCTATGGTCTGGAAGCAATCCTTTCCATCGAATTTGAAATTACATCATTAAAACTAGTTGTCGAACTTATTCTTGCCACTTCCATAGAGGAGGAGCATCTTTTACATCTAACTCATTTGAATGAAACTTGACACAATGTTGCTTTAACGAATGAAGCTCATAAAAGATGCATCAAGGGGAAATATGACAAAAATGTCAAGCATCATGTCTTCTCAAAAGGAGACCTGGTTCTCTTATATGACTAGGAGGCCGATAAGTTAGGTCTAGGAAAGTTCTAACCCATGTGGCTGGGTCCATACATTGTCAAGTTAGTCATTGCAAAAGGGGCCTACGACTTAGTATACTTTGATGAAGTTCCATTGGCGCAACCTAGGAATGGGTGGTACCTCAAAAAATACTATGCTTGATCTCATGCATAGTACACTATGTACATAGTGTCTACTGGTGTGGTGAGTGTGTTTACAATGTGCCTTTCAGAGTTTCCCATAGTTTATGTTGATTCCTTTTCCTTTTGGTTTGTAAATGTCAACCAATCTCGAACCGTATATTGGTTATGTTGATGGTGCTAGTCCTAGTACTTAAGAACCCATCTTCCGCAGCATGGGCTATCTTTGCTCTAAATGGCGAGCTAGTGAGTATGAAAGGGATTTGCACTGGCCTCTCTACTAACAACATTGTTGAGTATAGCAAAATGGTTGAGCTACTATCTAATGCTATTTTACATGGTATCTGTTGTTTAGTCATTATACTTGACTCACAACTCGCAGTACTACAAGTTGCTAATGTATATTTAGTGAGAACTCCCACCATCCTTCGCATGGTTTTGAGAGTACGTATTATGGAAATACATTTCTGTTTCATATGATATGGACATATTTCTAGAAATCTAAACATATTAGTAGATGCCCTAGCTAATTACATTTTAGATATACATTTGCAACGAATGTAAATAAGTTTCAATTCACATCACATCATATTGAAAGCATAATAGAAATTAAGAAACACTGAAAATATGTACATATATATTAAGCTTTATTTTTCAAAAATTTGTGCCCAAAGACACATATGGCTACATCGCCCATATAAAAAACTACATGCAAATATCTAAGTGGAAAAATCAATGGTGCTCATAATAAAATGACACTGCATGAGCTATCTTGCGCAATAATCAACCAATACGGCTAGGCACTCTGATAGTGTGTCGCTGAGGTCGCATCGGTCTCATCAATCCCATTTATCAACCCCTCCATGTGGCACTCAACCTGTAATAGGATCTCAGCTACCTTAAGATCCCGTAGCACATCTCATCCTATTGCAATAACCTGTACTGGATCCACTGACTCCTCATGTGGTTATCTCTCTACATGACTGAGATATGAAGCACCTACTAGTTGAACTAGTCTAATATCTACATGAAAACATCAATATTTTAGTCTCAGAAACATAAAAAAGCACAAAAAAATTGTAAAACTTTCAAAAACTTAAATGGTTGAAATATTATACTTGAAGCATCCCATTTCTCACCTTCGGGAAGAACGAGGTTGGGGATCATCACGGAAATCCATCCATGTGTAAGGATAATCATTAATCATGATGAACTATCGATGCAACCACCCAAAGAAGGCTGGTGAGAAGCTTATTGTCAAAGGACCTGCATGTTGGGCCATATGATCTATCCACCTCCTCATCCGTGGGGCCCTCTGATTAATAGGATCAAGTATACTATATTGAAGGGAAAGTAGTGGCACATGCTCTAGAGAAAAAGAGACTAAGATCGAACCATAGCCGAAGTTATTTAACTTCCCCTCTCTTTATTTGGTCAGTTTTTCTTCTTATTGACCAAAAATCCCTTGCTCCAGTTGAAGACTGTTGTCTATAGACACCCCACCCCATACTGCATGTACGATCTACTTGCTACATGAAGTGTTGAGCTACCTTCCAATCTCATGATAATGAAAATGATTGTTCTCAAAGGTAATTGGGTTATGTATTTTATATTGATATTTCCATCCCTAGTTGGCTGGGCTCAAGTTCTACAATAAGTAGCAATATAATCTTTCATTGTCTCCCCACCAGTTCTCCCACCTAGGAGAGAGATGGGGGCACCCATCCTGGATAAACCTGTTCGAAAGTAGATATCTTCTACCTTTATCTTGAGCATATGTTCTCTAAACATGAATGCTTGTGCTTGAACTTCCCATGAATGAACAAGATATTTCAACAATTACATATTTTGCCTCATACCAGGAAGCCAAAAGAATTTCAAAAATCCATAGTTTTTCAGTGCCGGGATAGCAGCAAGATCATTTGCTTCATTTAAATAATGTTCCTCATGTTCTATTTCTCTCAAAATGAATACCATGTTGTGCTAATGAACACCTAAAACATCAATAAGTGATTCATTAGTCTCCTTTTCATGCAAAAGAACTTGACCAAAATTGAGGGAAAACTGATAAACAACTTAGCATTTTTCACCCAACGCACCCTAGTAGTGCATGACAACGTGTTTCACCTCTCCCAGTAGTGACAATATGGCTAGGTGCAATGCATGTTTCAATTTTGGGAGGGTGAATTCATCCTAGGGTGTGTTCTTAGAAACTCGGGGCCCTCAAGACCTTAAAAAAATTGCATGAAATAAAAAAATGGATCGTAAAAAGAAAGAGAAAGGTTTTAGCTCCTACCTCGAAGCGACGGTTCTCAAAATGGTCCACTCGATTAGACACAATCATCTATAGAATATCGAGGGCGAAAGACCTCAAACTCTCACTCTTGGAGGTAAATGTGAAATGGTGAAAATTAATATTCATTTTGAGTATTTATGGTCATTTATCACGTTATTTTGTTCATATTTAATGTTTTTACCTAGATATCATTTTTGTGATGTTTTGGGAAGGTCGACAATTGTTAACATATTTTTATCATGCTTTAAACAGGTTATTTTGACCAAGGAGTATACATTTATCTCTTTTCCAGGCTTTGCAAACCTACGAAAAAGGAACCTACTGGAGTCCTCTTTCAGCTCTTTTCAGACGCCCAAAATATGAAAAGATCACCGAGCACTTGTCTTTTCAAACTCGTAAAAGTAAATGAAAAGACATCTATTCAGTATAAGTTTAACGCTTTTCTGGAGTGAGATAGACTATATAAAAAAAGGAATAACTTAGTTGAACATGGCTAAGAGGTTCTCTTTAGTATTGTTTTCTACCTTTTCAGACTTAAGAGACTATCTACGAAAAGGGACATTTGGAATTTCTTTTTCACCTCTTTTTCAAACTCTCTAAGCATGAAAAAGATGTCAGGTTTTACCTTCACGAGACTCATTAAAACATCAAACAACGATGGACTTGTCAAGCATGACAACGGCGAACCTCTCCTTCTCAGGGTTCGTTAAATATACTTGGAGGGATTCATTCAAAGGGCGAACTTACACATCAAGCATATGTTATCCTCCTCAAGCTTGTTAAAAAATAAAGAGGTACTAACCAATATGGTTGGGGAAATTGGGAAGACAAGGTATTCCATTTTCTAATGGCAGGGAGTCGCTCTTAAACATGACACTCTTCCACTTCATCTCCATGGATGTTGAGTTGGGTAATCTGCTTGTATTTTGGTTATCATACCATTTTTAGAGCCTCCATTTTGGTTTTGGATCGATGCTGCCAACTCCATTCAGTTTCTTCGGTGTGTTCAAGAGAGGTTATTCAATTAATATATGTTACAATAATCTTAAGCCTTAATTCCATGTTTTCCTTTCCTGATCCAATTCTGTATCAACATCATTTTGTCTCAATCATGATACATGTTTCCCGTCGACATCAACACATTATCCAGGAAGTTGAATTAGAAATAACCCTTTGGTACCTTGGTGATTTCATACAACATTAGCAAGTTTCTTCACTCTCAGTGACAGGTTTACATCAATGGCCTTCGACTGAAAGACTCAGTGTGGTGTTCGACATCAACTCATTTATTCACACGAATTGTACTGTAGTACCTTGAGAGTCATTAACATCATCGGTGGTTCCTCTTGCATTTGTTAACGACTTACACATCAACCAGTAATCAGATGGTGTTTACCATGTTCAACCTTAGGTCATTGATTCACATGGTTAGACTCATACGTTGGTTGGTCATGTGAAAGAGATAGAAGACCCCATATCCAGTTTCATCCATCTGGGTTGCGATTTTTGGAGTTATACAAAGATCACAATGTATGATGGCCATGATCATATAGATAGTCATCTAGTCCTGGGTCCACCAGTTGTCATATGTGGACGCATATTTTGATCATTGTAGATGTTATGTTAGATTATGTGCTAACTATGGGTATGCCTCCCTCAACAACAAATATGTCATGATGAAAATGTATTGTAACAAATGAAGCTCGTCAATTTTTCTTGATCCCGACTTGTCACAAGGTAAAGCACTTCAGTCATTAGTTATCATTTCTGACTTTGCGATTTAGGGGGAAATATGTTATAGACCATTTTTTCACATCCGATCAATAGGCCTCCTAATGGGATAAATAAACATCCTATACCCCCCTGTCATCATATTACACAAATCCCTAATCATGCCTCTTTCATTCCCCAAAGTTTCTCCCTGAAACTGCATCATCTGATCTAGTTTTAGGACCAACGCTCGCTAGCATCTTGTTGTACAATGTTCACCTACAGGTTGCTCCACTGTGGCCAGTATTGATCACCTACAAGTTGCTTCCCTTTTCACCTACATCGGTTCTATAGATTCAGGAAAAAGAGAGAAATTATGGAAGCTTCCTCTTCCATAAACTTCTAGAATTTGTTACAACCATTTACCTCAGATAAAACATTCGGATCCTATCCTACCCTACTTTGGAGTTTCCATTCCTTATTCTTTGATCCCATCCTCCCATCAAAGGTGGTTATAAAACCTTAGATTCGTAATTGGATGAGAACTCCCAACTTACCCCACTCCTCTATATATTTACAACCTTTCAGATGAAAGGGGTTGGATTCTGGAGAGTGATTCTACTCTTATGTTGCTGTTGTGAGAGGTTCATTTCATGCATTTAGGGTGATTGAAGGTGCACATTATGCCAAGGAAAGGATAAGTCAACTTGGAGGAAATCTTCTACAAGATCAACATATATTTATGGTTGTAACTCCTTCCATTTATATTAATACAAATAATTCTTTGTTTTCCTATATGTGATGTTGTTATTTCATGTATTTCAATACCATGTTGATCTATTGAATAAAGTATTTAGATGATATTGCATAGATATCGTAGTTTCTTGTCTTATGTTATCTAATTGTGCAAGTTCTAATTTTGGAAATCAGAGCTGGAATTGGAGCATTAAAGCTAAAGGAGTGAAGCGTGCGATAGATTCCAGGTAGGCTTCATTCCGTTATCTATTTACTTTAAGGAAAACATTGGGTTCCTTATCTCTCTATTGTTCTAAGTTAACCACCAAACCTAGGGGAGATACTTTTGTACGCAATTGTAAATCCCACATAACAGTGAGGACGGGTCATGACCATTAACCAAGGCTGAAGTGTCTCAACCATTTGACAAGTACTCAAAGGATGAGATGTTAAACCATGAAGGTCAAAGGATGTAAAACAACTAACATTGGATGTGATGATGAGAATATGGTAAGTTGAATGATAGTCATCAGAGACAAAATTGTGATCAGATGGAATGGTTAAAACATCATATTTGGGATTTGTAGTTAGCAAAGATAAATCAAAATAAACAGCTTTGCTGCTCTAAATACTAGAACCAACTTCGTCGCATGTCAGATATGACAAACCATTTTCCTGTAAGTGGTGACAAAATGTACAAGCATCTTAATCATCGAAAGAATTTAAAAGGATGTCAACACAACAACACATGAGACCAGTCAGGAGATATTGAATAGGGAAGAATTTGATTCGCACAATAACTCATGCATTCCTTATCACTCAAGAGGATTTTAGGTGTGATGAAGGGAAAGGCTTGCAATGTAATATTCGCAAGAGAAACTAGGAGCTGACTATTAAGAAATGAATCTGATAGGCATGGTTCCTTCGACCAAAGATAGTCTTTGAAATGATCAACTTCACAATTCCATAAATCTATGAGAATTTGATTTTTTTTTTATTCATAAGACTAAATAAAATCATTTGATTTCCTCGAAGAAATGGAATATTTACCTTAAAAATATCTATAAATTATCTAACAACATGGGCACTATTTTGAATGCCCCTATAGAGGATGATATTTTTTCTTTGGAAGACATTGATTTTGGGGTGAAGAAACTCACTAATGAAAAATCTAAGGACATTGAAGGTTACTAAGATAGAATTTTAAAAATAGGTGAATATATCCTCATCCCACACATATACAAGTTTTTTACTTTGGTAGTGAAGAAAGACTTTCTAAAACCTTTAATGCAGAGCCTTATTGTGCCTATATTTAAAAATGAGGATAAAAAATTTCTCTCTAAATACAAGATAATTATGATTAGCCACATTTTAGCCAAGCTATAGGGCTTGGAAGGCTAGCCTTTGGATTGAACTCTATACTAAGAACCCTTCTTGACTTTTCAACTCAACAAAACTGTGGTGATTTGGGAACGCTTCTCTCACTTCTTTTTGAACATAGACATAACATGTTAAAAAATTCTAATTAATATCTTACCTTCTTAAGGTCCAATAGACCATATAAATCTCAGTAAATGTTATTCATCATTATCATATATATCATTCTATTAAAAAACAAAAACTAACATATATATCATTAATATTATATTTTAATTTTTCATTTAACTACATAATAATATAAAAAATTACAATTTCATTATTTAAAATAAAATAAAAATTAGTTAACTTATCATTTTAAACAATATTTTTTCACTAGATAACTAAATTTTATTAGACACAAAATCTCTTTAAATGTTTATCTATTTTTTTCCAAGGAAAAAATTAGTAACTTTCTATTAATAAAAATGAAAAGTTACATTGAGTAGATGAATAAAGAATTCAAGGGTTGTCCTATGGGACTAGGACACACACATAGTAGCGAAGCTACCAAAAAATAGAAATAAAATAAAATTACAAGTTGCCAAATAAACTGAACTTTTCCTTTTTTCCTTTTTTCTTTTGGACCAGGCCCCAAGCGATGGAGCAGAAGTAACAATTGCCAGCTCATTATTTCTTGTAAGGTTTGGGACATCTTTGTCTGAGTCAAGCTTTCAGATACATGAGATCGCTTGGTTCCACCTGTGCCTTGATTGTTGCTATTCCCCTCTACTTGGATTTCGAGAATCAGAATAACTAATAAGTTGCTTGGATTCTCTGATTGTTTGTTATGGTCTTCCTCCTTTTATTCTTCCACCTCTTGAGAGCCTTGTTGTTTTTATGTCTCATGATTTTTCTTGGTTTCATCCTCATCATCTAATGATGGAGATTCTAGGAATTGCCATCATTTTTTCCCTTGTGTTCTCTTCTTTGTTATTTTCTTTGCTTGTTTGCATGTGTTTTGCAAATGCCCTGTTTGATGGGCAAACCCTGCATCGAAAAGTAGTATTTTCAAAATCTAACACATTTGTGTTGTAAATAAGTGTTACACTCTAGTAATATATAATTTTATCAATTCATGTATTTTTTCAATAGTTACTTTGTATACTAGGATTAACATAATTTCACATATTATAGGTATTTAAACAAATAGTGAATTTATATGTCTAGTATGTGGTCGCAGAATAATATCCAAACATTGGAGGAGTTTAGGAAATATCTGTTTTATCAATGCAGACACTTCCTCCCTTAGAACAATTGGTATCAAGCTACCAATAAATATATTTTTAGTGGGAAGAAAAAGGCTAGAAATATCTATGAAGAATGACACCTCATTAATGGAAATTGAAATATAATAAGGATCATCAAGTTGATAAATTAGTTTCTATATTATATGTAATGGTATACAACTTATGTTTACATTCAATTTTTTTATGATATCTTATGTTTCATAAATGTTGTCAACAGATTAATGAGATTCCACAAAGAACACAAAAACATTCCATGTGATTTACTAGGTTACTCTACTATGAGCACCTACAAACAACTCATTTATTTGATATAATGCATGTAAGGAGGAAGGTTATAGAAATATTATGGAGAATATTAGATGGAAGGAGTAACAGAAACTCACCAATATTTTTGTTCACATTAAAAAAAGGCAATCATGTAATGGGAATTTAATTCATTGTTATAGCGATAGACAATATTGAAATATTCCATGGTTGTTTATAGAGAAGGGAAGCAATGCTATAAAATACATCATCCAAAAAATTAAGTTTCCCACTAGTTTTGCTTCAAACATAAGGAATATATTAATGAAGGAAGATGAATTTGGCGGGTTAAAATTTCACATTTGGCATATGTTTATTAATGTATTTTGGTAAATTCTTGTATTGTTATTCACTTTTTGTAGAAATTGGGTATTATTTTGAATATTGGAAAAAAATGATTTTTTCTATGCCTCAATATGTTCTACTTCTAGAAGAGTCAGCTTTATAATTGGAATATCAATAAAGGAATACAAGGGTATATTCTTCAAATCCTCGAAATATCAGGCAAAGATTCTTGGACCAACTTCACATACTTGGGGATCCCCATATGTTTAAAACATTCTCTTAATCCATCGTAGAACAACTTGATAGAGAAATTCAAATACAAATTTGAATAATGGGGAGCTCCATGGTTGAATCTAGCAAGAAGAATAACTCTGATAAAAGAAATCCTCTCAACGCTCCCCATATATCAGTTCTTTGTCCTCCTAACTACCATGACTATGAAACAGAGAATGAGAAAATTTATTTGGAAAGGGGGAAAAGAAATTCCATAAAATTCCATTTAATTAATTGGAAGATGATCTGCCTTCCTAGAAATATGGGAGGATTGGGAATAAGAGATCCATCTCTTATGAATATTTCCATGGGAGCTAAATTAGTGTGGTGTTTAATAACAAGAAATCATGATTGGTGAAAACATGTTTTACATTGCAAATACTTTGCTAGGGACACACATTAATGCATCCTTAAGCCCCTATGAAATAGAGGAAACTCTTAGATATGGAAAACTTTAGAAGCTTATATTCTATTGATCACTTCTAAATAAACTTGGATCCCAAGAAATGGAAAACAAATTAGCCTAAGATATGACAACATTATGGGGGGGAAACCTTTGGGCCTAACTCCTGCCCTCTATCCTCTTTTAGAGTGCTCTCCTCTCATAACAAATCCACCTTAGAAAATGTCTCATCTTGGATGACAAATGGAGCATGAGAGTCCTGGAACCGGGGCGGGGGTCGTCCCAAAAAGGTTGATCACAAAAAGCAAATAAATGGAATCTCTTCTAGAATGTTGTGCATTAGCCTTCGTTGAGGAGGTGGATTTGCATGGTTGGGGCATCTATCTATTCTTTGTTGAAAGGGATACAACATCCTCCTCTACCCTAATCAGGCTCCACCTTTAGCTATGATATGGGGAAAAATATGGAATCTGAATTACCTTCCTAAGATTAATTCTTTTACAATATTTTGGTCCATAAAAAAAAGTTGACAATGGAAAACCTCTTAAAGCATGGAATTCAAGGCCCCTCATGGCATGTTCTTTGCAAAAAAAATCAAGAGTCTTTTCCTAAATTCATGCTTCTATGATCCATAATGAATTACGAAGAGTCTTTTGGTAGAAATCACATAACAAAATTTTTTGTCCAAAAAATTTTGTTATGTGATTTCTACCGAAAGACTTTCCATAAATCAGGAGCCTATTGATCATATCTTCATTAAATGTACCTTTTCTAGGGAAACCTCAGATATGATCTTCACATCCCTCAGGGACATAACCAATGAGCCTAATAATTTTTTTGATATAGTTGGGAGATGGTCTAGGTGCTACATGGGATAATTTTCTAGAAAGAAGACAATGAAAAGGATACAAGAAACATCTATAAAAGTTGTGTGCTAGAAATTGTGGCTAGCAAGAAATAAAATCACATTTCAAAATGAGGAAGAAAATTGACTTACAAGATAAATTCTTCGGGCCAAAGAAATAAATGATGAGGATTCAAACTTGGATCACTAAGAATCAATTTGGGTTAAACCATTCAATATTTCGCCCAACCTCTATATTTGTAAAGAGCCCAAAGAAGATTGGAAAATTAGAATCATAGATGAATTCAAGACATGGATCTCGCAAGGCAAAAAATACATTCTATTTTTTGATGGGGTTGTGAAAGGAAACCTAGGGGAAACAATAGCGAGGGGTAGGGGTGACCATTCATCTTGAGAATCAACAAGAATTCAATTTTTCTTGGGGATTGGTAGAGGCAACTAATAATGTTGTGTATGCCTATTCTCTATGCCAAGGAATATAACAAATTGTGCAAATGAATATCTAAGATATCATAGTGATTGGAGACTTTCTCCTCATTCTATCTAGAATTATAAGCACAACTCTCCCCTAGGATCTTAATCTTTATCAAATTATTAAACACATTTTTAATCTCCTGAGCCTCACCCCAAAATTAATTCTTCCATGTTTTAAGGGTGAACAACTCAACAACATATGAGATGGTCAATATAGGTCTCCTCTCCCCAAGGGAGACTTAGAATTCCAAGAAAAAATTGGAAAATATCTTCTCCCCTAATATCCCACATGAATTGCATAATATGTTATAGCTCATTAAATGAAACAACTTTGGAGGATTCCTTCTCTAAGAATCCAATATGTCCACATGGGGACTATATGCACCTTTAGTATCATATTGTATCTATAATCCTGAGATCAATATCAAATAGATGCATCCAAATCATGCACAGGGGTGGTTCCAAAACCATCACTTCCCCACTTTTCACTATGATGGAAAATCAATTGAAGCCTATGAAGAAACATTGTCAGATGCCATTCTAGTGGAAGTACATGAATCTCCAAGTGAATTTGGAAGAAACTCCTCAAAGGAATAATGTCCATTTCATAATATCAATTATAGGGAATTGTATAGGGGAAAATCATGCCATTGTGTGGAGGTTGATGGCTATAATCTTTGGCCGGCCACCTCACTCGACCTATAAGTTATTTGGTTCCATATCTTACCCTCATTTCTTTGAGGCAATGCCATTTTCAATTATGGGTCTCTAGCCTCCTCTAGAACATATATGTCAGAGGTAAATATCTTTCCCCTTACACTATGTTTGCAAGCACTTGGAAGGATTTTTAAGATTGTATGTTTTGCTTTTATATTGTTGTTAAAAGTATCCCTACAATGATCTATTCATTGACCCTATGGGTTCCATATTTCCTGGGCATTTCTCTCTTTTGGCCCTATTCTGCCTACTTGTTTTTACCATGTTCCCATTTATTAGTTATCTTAGATTCGATAGTATCATGGCCTTCTTGAAATCTATACTTATGTTGCCTTGTATCCTAATGGATGGAGAAGGGACAATGATGTTTCCCATTATGAATTTTAGAATATATTCCCGCAGGGTTGATGCCTTGTTAGAGAAGGTCTAGGACTCTAGACTTGTGTGTTTTATGTGTATTTCATTCAAGTTTATGTGGCTATGCATAAGAATATGACTCCCAGGGAAAAATTGAATGAATATTACTATAGTATTTTCTAATAGATGAGATCCTTATCCTCTACAGGAATACAACTCAATCAAAACTACACATACAATCTCAAAATTCATGTGAATTTTCTACTCTCCCAACCATATGAGGTGCATATGTAAATGGAAAAGCTTCATAGGAAAATCATGAAGATGAAAGTGTCTTCAAGGGATATCCGAGTCATAAATAAGAACAATGGATGAATTGTAATTTTTTTTTTTGATTGAAGGATTCTAGCATCGTTATAAGTGTTTCAATGGGAACATTCAAATTGACTATGTAAAAATGACACATCTGGAAAATAGAGATTGTATGAAACTAGAAATAGAAAATCTGGAGAAGTTTCTCTAATCAATCTCAACATGTACAATTTGAGATTTAAACTCAGAAATTTTTAGTACAAAATAATCACAGTTCATGTTAAAAAAAAGTATGTTCTACTCCTATCTCTCCAAATAGCTTTAATAAAAATAAAACTGGTTATATATGATCTTAACAAGTACATGAGGTAAGTCACAATTTATAATCAGAAAGTTAGTTCTAGGACCAACATACATGTGCTTTATTTGCATTATGTGAATAATTATTATTGTTTTGAATCTTATCATTTCCTCACATCACATATAGGTGGTTGTCACCTAAACAAATCCATAAAGAAGATAGAAGGAGTTGGAAAAGAGAAATTGCTTAGCTAATGTGTGATTTGCAAAAGTATCTTCCTACGAATTTTTTAAGTGCACAGTGTGACATCCCCTGTGGGGTTAATTCCCCTTGTAAGAATTGTAAATAAGTCATTGTAATTATGTAATTATAAATTTAAAAAGGCTCGAGAAAAAGACACAGATTCCATTACTTGAGGGAGGGAGATTGCTTGAGGAATTGGTGACTTTAAATGCATCAACCATGGGTTGGATAAGAAGTTTAATGGCATGATTGTGTAATAAATAAAGAAAAGTTCAAGCCCATGTGTTTTTTAGCTCTAATAGCAAGCAAATAGGACAAAAATATTAAATAATAGGAAAGGTTTTCACTATCAACAACAATTGACTGTGTAGGGCCTTGAAAAATAGAAATGGTTAGTTTGTTGGATGAGACACTCATTTAGGGGGGGGAATGACAACGAGAATCATAGGTTTGGAGGCCCTTGTTGAGGTGATCAGAGGCTGAAATTTCTGTGGAATTACATAATTCATGCGCATAGGCAGAAGACCTTTTGCAAGCAGAGGAAGTGATGCGAGGCTAAGAAGGTCCTGTTGAAGTGATTGGAGGTTGAGAGTCTCCCGTTGAAGTTATTGGAGGTCGAAAGGCTCTTGGTAACATTTCTTCCATTCGGAAGGGCCAGAGTCAATGCAAGATGAGAAGAAAGTAAGAAATTCCCCAGAAAGAGGAAACTTGACAAAGAGGGAGAAGTTAGATTGAAAACATACCAAATGATTAAGCTAAGAGGGTTTGATGGTGGAGGATAGATAGGAGTGGCTTACTAAGGACTGATGCAACCACCAAGAGTGGTTTTAATTGGATTGAAGAACCCAATGGGAAGTTTGTGGATTGATGAAACTACTAGATTCATAAGAGACACACAATTATTTGTGAGGGATGAAGAACCACCAAGAGTTTCCTTGGGGTTGAAGCTCCGGTGCTTGACTCACTGAAAAGGTACCTGGAGAGGTGATATCTTAGATTATCCATCTGATGAACCTTTCCATGTTCAACTCTCGTCCTCCTGTGGTTTCACAAGGACTGAAGGAAACACCAAGTGTGGCTTGCCTTAGGAAACCATTGGGAAACTTGTGATCTAAAGAACCTACTTATTTATCAGTAGCTTTCCATTGAAGGACCTTCCCATATCTGCATGTTGAGCTCTCCTCCTCTTGTAATTAAGTAGTGGCTTACTTAGGGATGAAGAAACCACCAATAGTGGCTTTCTTGAGGACTAAAGAAACTACTGGAAAGCTTGTGGTCTGAAGAACCTACTGAATTATAAATAAATTTCCTCTGAAGAAATTCCCATGTTTTAATAAGAGTACTCTCCTGCTTTATAGATGTGATTCTTTATGGAACAAGAGACCCCTGTGGTGAAGTTGGCCGAGATTAGGCCCTAGAACATCATAGTGGGAAGCTATTAAGCATAGTTGAGGGAAATGAGTCCTAGTGCATTTGGTTATTTGATTGTATGGTGAGTAAAGGCGGGTTACCTTGGAGGCCCTATTTTAGCTAGAATAATTGGTTTTACATGGTTTAGCCACTCCATTATCAAGCACTGAAATTGGGCTTAGGGTTGAAAACTACAAGTAAATGTAGCTGCAGCTCGTCTAAGGTTGGCGGGAGAGTTAGAGTCCCAATATCAATTTCTAGATCTCTTATAAGTATTTTTTTTATGTCTTTGCACATGTGATTATCATGTATTTGTTTATTGTGTTGAAATAATCTCACGATAAATTTGAGGAGTGTTGTTTTCTTGCGTGAATGGGGAATATCAATATCTTGTGAAAATAGTTTAAGGAATGGTTCATTTCCTATGGTTATTTTTAAGTTTTAAATTAACCTAGGATTGTTTGAGCATGAAGAGATGGGAATATTTGTTAATGATTAATTGATTGCATTGAAATGTTTGAATATCTGACCATTGTGCTGATGAAATATTCAAGTTAACAATAAGGAATGTGATTTACTATATAGAAGTGCTCCCTTAATATTTTCCTAGGAATGTTTTATTCCTGAATCCATCCAGAACCTACAAATTGGTCTAAATGGCTTGTGTATGAAGAGGCAAGAAACATTTGTTAATTAATTGCATTATCATATGAAAAATTTGGCTTGTAGCCCTTGGTTTATAAATTGTAAGGCTTAGGAGGAATAACATTCATATGTATATATAATTTTGCACGCTACAAGTTGAGTTGGGTCGAGTTCCTGCGAAGTTTAGAAGATATAGCATGGTGTTATATGTGTGTGTGTGTACATATGTATAAATACACACACACACACACACACACACACACACACACACAATATATATATATATATATATATATATATATATATATAATATATATATATATATAATATATATATATATATGATGTATGTGTACAATGGATTAAAGGTCGTGAATGAGTCTTGGCAAAGCTTAGGAGGGCTTGTATACTTGTTATATGTATATAAAGGCACACACAATTGGAGCCCTAGTGAATGCCTCATGTTTTCACACTAAAAAATTGTTAAAGTACACGAGGATGGAATTCTTAAGAACAAAGCACATGAATTTGGAAGGAAATGGATTAAACCTCTTCAATCTCGTGACTAGAAATGGTGATCAAGTGCTTAAACAAGGAGAAATACTGGCCATCAAATAGTGGAGAATTCAAGGGGAGACCCAAGGGAAACTCCTGATATTTTATTCTTGAGGTGACTTGGTGTAGTGGGATCAAGAGTTGGTTCATCTGACGTAACCCGGTGGAGGACCCCATATGTTTGTAATGTGATTGATGTTTTTAACCATGCCTTGGATAGTCTAGCGAGACACATGGCTAGCCTGGAAGAATTCATGGCCAACAGTGACACATACTCACAACATGTCACCCCAACGTTTATTCCCCGGTGGTATTCCATAGTGATGGGTACCAAAGTCCTGTGATTTTATTTTCAGTTGGATGTGGCATAATGGATCAACATACATGCCATGATGGTGTAAGGAGGAGCCTCATCACATATCCATGCCACCTCAAATATTTGCTAAGAGGTTAGGTCACCCTAGCGGTTGAATGCATCACAGAAGGGGAAAGGGCCTGAATGATAAGGCATGGGTGAGCCTGACCACATATGCATAGAAATTTATGACATGATATGTGGAGGTAGGATCTGTAGAAGGTCCACATAAACCCGCCTGCATCCCGATGAGTTTCGTTGGGGACAGGGTACAATCCCGCTAAGATTATATTCATGGGATGAGGTGGAATATAGGGGGCCTGCATGGTATGTATAAGGATGGAAGGGGTTCAACCCTTATGTTATAAAATATGTGCCCATTCAGCGACCTATGGAAGTGGTATAATGTAGCCAATCATGAGAAGGTAAACAACTTCCACATGGGAGTGATGTGGCATATCCCCTGGGTAGCCACATGGGGACCACATAGGTGCCATGTAGTAGATTAGATTATGTGGCACTATCTGATAGAACAATCTTTAAATGACCATATATTTCGATCTGGGATTTGGATTGAAGCAATTTTTCTATCATTAGAAAGGTCTCGACGATATGAACACAATAGTGTCATCCATTTTATTGGATAAAGTCGAAAAGGTCAAAAAATTAAGACCCAATTTCCATAGCTAGACTTTGAAGGTTGAGCCAACATAGTATCTTCCTCCTACACTTAGTAGGGGGTATGTTATAGAGTGGTATTAGAGCTCCCAGGTTCAACACTTGGACTAGGTGGGCTCTATCGCAAGAGAAATGTAGACAAAGGTTTCAAATCTATACCTTTGGGAATAAGTTGGTGCCCTATTACTGAATTAATAGAGAATTAGGTCTAATGCATGGATCTCTAGAAGTGAGTGGAGCTCTAACTTCAAGTATCATAATTGGATGCGAATATAATGGTGTGCTATTCCTAACACTGATTGTGGATTATAGGTTGATGGCAAGGATGCTTGTTTTCTTGATAAATTCAATGGTATTTCATGTAGTTGCTATTAGGAATATTGAAGTTCTGGAAAGTCTATTGTTGTGGCTATGAGTGCTTGTGGATTATTTATTACTGGAAGAAATTCCTACATGGTTTTATGCATAATTATTTGAAGAGTACTAGCGTCACTGGTTAAGTGGCATATTCTTACACACTTGGAATAAGTGTGCATGTGAATGTTCTTGTGATATGAGGAACATGGGGAAATCATTTTGTTGTTTGTAGCCTGGATAACATGTATTGTTATAATCGAATGTAAATATATGCATATGTATATATTGATTGGGATGTGAGAATCCCATGGTCTGATTGTTATATGGAAAAGAACCTTGGTGGAGTTTTACTATTTCTATATGATGATTCTTTTGGTTATTATGATTTTCCTTATGAATGCTTGTCCTTCATGGTTAATACCTTCCTTGTTTAAGGAATGGGGTGTAACATATGGAAATGGATGGTTGAAGCTCGTAAAGGTTTCTATCTCAATATGAGATAGAGAATCCATGTTCAATACTTGAATTGGATGTGTTTAAAGGTAAAGGTCTCATGTTGACCTAGTTGTAGATAAAGGATTTGTAGCTATGTTAGAGAGTGATGTGCTTGATGGTTGCTTTCTTGTTTGGGTTGTAGCATTGTGAATGTAAATTGTATGTTGATTTTTTTCTTGTGCAAGTGGGTGTTGAGTGTAGCACTGTGATTGAATGGCCATATATGCATTGATTGTGAGATTGTGTGCATATATATGATACATTTAATAAATGTGAAAATTTATAAGTTATAAACAAAGAGGCTGAATACACATATATTGCTATGGTTTCTTGTGGAAAAAATTGGTTCTTTTATTAGTGAATATGGTCTCGATAAAGAGACTGAATGAAGCTAGTGAAGGCTAATTTTAACATGTGATAATAGGGGTCTTGGTAAAGAGGTTGATTTTTACTAATTAATGTTGATAATTTTGGGTAAAATTATAAATTTTAATCCTGTAAAGGCATGGTTATACATGAACTGATATGCTCATGTGCATGAAAATTTTCATTTTTGAAAAGTTATAAAATATGCTTAGTTATGTCCTGGATTTTGAGACATGTGACTAATTAATGAATTGTGATATGTGTACAATTACAGGACAACATGCTTGGTATAGCATGGTAGGGAAGCATGTAATATCTATTCCACATTGATAATATTAACAACTAAATGAAAGTGACAATTCTTAAACAGATTGGTACACCAAGAACAGAGTGGCTAGCAAGATCTCTCAAGCACTTGAGACAACAAAGTTTAATGATGCAAGAGAGGGAAGAGGACAGGGATTTCCATCAAGTTCCCCTGATAAGTATCGAAAGACTCCTTCAAGGAGAAATTAGAGAGGGATTACAAGTTAAGAAAGGGTTTCCATGAAATCTTGAAGAAGGATAGGACTAATATTTTATTCATCAAACATTGAAAACACTAGAACTCATGGGGAGTGAGTGGTTGTGGTTATTGAATATTTGATTATTTGTGTTCTTTAATTGATTTTATGCTTGATTTTCCATTTTTACTATTGTCTATGCATGGCCTTGCTATCTTATCTATGATTTTGTATTGATGTTATCAAATTTTATGATGTTTTCTTCATTTTTCTTCTTGTCCTTGCCTTCCATTAGGGGGTCTTGGGAATTGTTGGGGAAAAAGAAAACTAATGGATACAGGGGACACTTGAGTGGAACAAAACAAAAAATGTAAGACCTAGATGAAGTAAGTGCATGAATAAATGGAAATTGAAGGTAGGAAGGAAAAATATGACAACCAGTTGGGTTGATTGGGTCCATAGGAATAAATGGACTATGGTGGGACAACCATGAAAAGGGGCACACACACACACACATTATGTTGCATTAAAGGAAAAAAGATGATGTTTGGCATGAAAGTCATTGGTTGAGAATCATCATAATAGAAGGGTTACAATAAGTAAGGATAAAAGAATTGGATAACTAATTCCCTAGCAAAATTGGGACCATTGATCCCAATATCATGCATGCCTTGTGTGGCTACAAGATGTTTCTTTAAATTATTACAATTCCTTTATGATGAATCTCATGAGATATTGTATGCCATGTTACATGGAAGCATGGGGCTCTTGCCAAGTCTGGGTGAATGGAGCTAGTTGTGGAACAAACATGCAACAACTTGAAGCTATCAGAGTGCACTAAAAAAGAACCAAGAAGAATGTAAAAAACAAAATCCATTGAAATATGTTTGATTTAAATGGGTATATATCCATTGATTTGTTGGGTAAGAAATTGTGTGTGTGATATTTATTGTAACTAAGCTATAATTATAAGTCTCAATGTGATTTTGCTTCAGTCAAACATGTCTTATTTTGTATTCAAATACAAAACACCAAGGATGTTGTTCCTCTAAGGGTGTGGGGAGTGTGACACCCCCTATGGGTTAATTCCCCTTGTAAGCATTGTAAATAATTCCCTGTAATTGTGTAAGTATAAATTAAAAAGGTATGAGAAAGATACACAAATTCCATTGCTTGAGGGAGGGAGATTGCTTGAGGAATTTGTGATTTTAAATGTATCATCCATGGTTTATGGTTTGGATGATAAGTTTAATGGGATTATTGTGAAATGAATAAAGGAAAGGACAAGCCCATGTGTCTTTTATCTCTAACAATAAGAAAATACGACAAAAAATATTAACGAATAGGAATGGGTTTCACTGTCCAAGGTAACTGACTGCATGGAGACTCAAAAAAGATAGACAATTTTTTTGTTGGAGGAGGCACTCCTTCATGGGGGAGATGAAGATGGTAATTGAAGGTTGGGAGGCTCTTTTTGAGTGGATTGGAGGCTGAAAGGTCTATGGAATGACACAGAATTCATGCAGTCAGGCAAAAGACTTTGTGCATGTAGATGAAGTGAGGGGAGGCCAAGAGGGTCCTGTTGAAATGATTGGAGATTGAGAGGCTCCCATTGAACTGATTAGACTCTAAGAGGATCCTGGAAACATTTATTCCATTCGAAAGGGGAGAAATTAGCATAGGTAGAGAAGAAAGCAAAAAATTCCTCATGAAGAGGAAGGAAACAAGAAGAGGAAAGTCAATAGAGAGGGAGAAGTCAGATTGAAAACATGGAAACTAATGAAGCCAATAGGGTTTTCTAGAGGAGGATAAATAACAATGTATTTCTAAGGACTAACAAAGCAACCAAGGGTGGTTTGCCTTGGATTGAAGAACCCACTAGGAAGTTTGTGGATTGATGAAACTACTGGATTGGAAAGAGATGCTCAGATATTTGTGACGATTGAAGAACCACTTGGAATTTCCTTGTGGATAAATCTTTGGTGCTTGACTCATTGATAAATTACCTGAAGATGTGATCTCTTTACCCATTAGTAAATTATCTAGTTGATGAACCTTTTCATATTGAACTCTCATCCTCCTGTGGTTTCTTGAGGATTGAAGAAACCATCGGGTGCGGCTTGCCTTAGGAAACCAATGGGAAGTGATTTATTAGTAGCTTTCCATTGAATAACATTACCATATCCACATGTTGATCTCTCCTCATCTTGTAATTGAGTAGTGGCTTTCTTAAGGTTGAAGAAACCACCAAGAGTGGCTTGCATGAGGACTTAAGAAACCATTGGGAAGCTTGTGGTTTGAAGAGCCTACTAATATATCAATAGATTTCCACTGAAGAACCTTCCCATGCTATAATAAGAGTACTGTCCTGATTTAGAGATGTGATTCTCTGTGAAACAAAAGACCATTGTGATGAAGTTGACTAAGATGAGGCCATGTGACATGATAGTGGAAAGTTGTTGAGAATAGTTGAGGGAAATGGGTCCTTGTACATTTGGTTATATGATTGGATGGTGCATAAATGTGGGTTACCTTATAGGCCTTGTTTCAGTTGGAATTATTGATTTTACATGGTTCAGCACTCCATCCTCAAGCACTAGAACCTAGCTCGGGGCGATAGCTATTGAACCTCTAATTTGTCCCATTTTCGGAGGTTTGTCTTCCCCTTTTCCACTTATTTTTGTCACATGTTTCCATTCCATTTCATCTTCTCCATGGATTAAAATTCATTCAGCTCATGTAATTACATTAAAAAGGTAACTATCCATCATCAGCTCAAAATCTATATTTTTGCTTTGTGAAATTGGTTTAACTAGATAATAGCTACCAAAATGTGTATTTTATGTAGCTAACCTAATATTCCACATATAAATCCAAATTTATATAGGTTCACATGTTCCAAAGATCATCTAAAGCATATGAGGAACTGCCAAATGTTGTCAATATGGAATTCCACATATTGGTTACAAATGGAAGTTCATAGGATGGGCACATCTCGTTGGTCAAACCTATGGTTAACGTGGTGTTGAAGGCCCCGAAAATCGGGTCTACAACAAGGGGGATACCCGCCCGGTCCGAACTTTGGTTGGAAACTCCTTATCCGTTTGGTATAGCGGGTCCGACTGGGGATATGGGACCAGTTTCCCAATTCAGTGTGTGTGTGTGAGAAAGATGGGTATTTCTGTTCTAAATGGAATACTTTTGTTCTAATTCTAATCTAATGCTATGTTGTTGTATTCTAATAATAAAAAAAAAAAAACCATAAAAATTTATGCTAACCCGGGGTGTGATCTTTCTTCTATGCGATCTAAAAAGATTTCAAACAATAACTGGTAATAAAAATCATTCAGCTATTATAAGAAAAGAATTCAATAAAGATGAACTACTTCGTATAAGAAGTTAGACGAAACAGTTGTGAAAAAACTTATCGCATAAATGAGCTATTCATAAAAGCATAAATAAAAGCTATCACCGTACAAAAGTCCAAATGATAACTCAGCACCCATGCTGCAATATATAAACAACTGATAACTGAAATCACTTTATATCGCATTAAGCAGAAATGGTTAAGAGATTAAAGTACCATTTATTAACAGTCCTACTCATAGCTTCAAGCAAATAATTGATTTTCTCTCTCTGATTTACATCCACTAAGAGTACAGAAGGCACATCAAGTAGCTGATATCAATGCAAATATCAAATGAGCCTGTTCCATTCATTCATCCAAACCTCCTCTGAGGTGAAAAGTTGCATGTTCTGAGACAATTTGATAATTTTTGGACCCTTCTCTAAATGCATGAGAAGGGTTTAAATACTACTAACTAAATAACTTATTTACAGAAATTCAGGATTCGGTTTAAATGACCGTCCTTTTTCTAAGTAAAACTATTTCTAAAATTAAATCTAATATCTAAATATTTCTAAATTTGCTCCTTAACGTCACAAGCATTCAGTATTTGCCTGAGTAGAGTCGGCTGACT
The DNA here is from genome assembly GCA_000404065.3 of Pinus taeda. Classification (NCBI taxonomy): domain Eukaryota; kingdom Viridiplantae; phylum Streptophyta; class Pinopsida; order Pinales; family Pinaceae; genus Pinus; species Pinus taeda. The sequence goes on from APFE031044665.1 coordinate 47,890, forward strand.
ATCTTCCGTCTTTGGTTCAGTTAAGCAAACAGAATTGGCAAGAGCTTGCACTTATATTCTCAGCAAAATTGATGATATATTTGAGAGTCATCCAATGGGTATGTGGCTTTACCATGTATGTCTGGTAATAATCCCATTTTAACTTGGTTAACCCTAAGATTGCTTCTTCTTTAGCTTTCTATTTTCAGTTTGTTTCTATCGCTGCTTCCTTGCAATTTTCGGGGCTTGCAGGTGACTGAGTAATTAGAAGCCTTCCTTTTCGAGCAAGTTTTCTTAGCGATGTGTGATTAGCGCTAAGCGCTAATTGCGCATCGGAAACTGCCTCTGTTTCTTGATCCAGGCTTCCCTGATGCGTTTTTCACCTCTTGCGCTTTTTTCTCTTATCGGGTATAAAGCTGAAAATTTGTAAAAATAGTGATTTCGTGAGCTCTTGACCCTGAGCATTAAACTGTCTGTTTCTGGTATCAGCATCGTTCAGTGCCCATTCAACCGTAGCTGGATATGAGAAATCTGTGATGGATGCCTCAGAAGAGTTCTGCGGCTCTTTCTCTCCCTTAAGTGGATTAGGTGTGCCTTTTGAAATGGACATTGGAATACTGTCTTTCCTCCTCATAGTTTCCTGCATACTGCCCTGTATAATGCTTCATCCTTTGTTCCTGTAGTTTACAATTGAGGTGTAAGTAATGATAAAAATAACGACAAGAAAACTTTAAATGCCAAAGATATGCAAAACACGCCACCTTACGTGAACTAATTCTTCGAAAAACACAACACCATACTTCATTAACAACTGGAAACAACTCATTAATTCTCATTAAAGCGCATGACCAGTTTTTGGCCTAAAAAGTTTTCTCGAATAATGAGCCAGAACCAACTGCGATGGAGAGGTTTTGCGATTTTTCTTTGCGATATCGAAAATTGCTATATCGCATTACCGTAATTGCATCATGTTGTTCTATCGCAAGGTTGCTTGGTCGCAATATCGCAAGATTGTAGGATCGCAAGATCGCAAGATTACGGATCGCAAGATCGCTTAATCGTTATAATCATTATGTGTAATTCATGTGATTTTTGCGATGTGCGATATGCGATATCGCATATCGGTGATTTTAAGGTTTTTTAATGTGAGTGCTTTTTAATGCATGTGATGCGATAGAGTTTCACGTCGCAATCTCATGTTTTTTATCATTTTGGCTTATTTAGAAGGTATCCTATCATTCTTTGTGTGATGCGATCTCTCTTAAGGAGTGAATTTACTTTCTTCATTATGAAACTTAGGTTTTTTAGATTCTCCAAAGATATTTCCCTAAGTCCATGATGTTGTAAGTTTCATCTAAAAAGAAATATAACACTAATTGATTTTTTCAAATTTTTTACGAAGGGTCCCCACTTATTTAGTATTATAATAACACTTCATAAGGAGGGGGGTTGTTGGTGGCCACAACAATTGGCGATTCACTTGAAAGAACCAGTTATCTCTGTGTTTCTATTGAATTTTTTCAACTTCCAAAATAGTAAATTTTTCAGAAAATTAAACTTTATTATGGAAAGATAAAGTACATTATGCTTTAACCTGTCAATGACATTTTGTTTCAGCTATTTTCAACTTTGATTATTTGCTCCCTCAAGTTAGTCCTTGTATTTACATCAGTCATTACTTGGTCTGTAAAGATAAAACAAAGTCTTCTCTATAAACCAGTTTTAAAATATGCTCATTTGTCATAGGTAGAGCCTCTGCTGCTAGCAAGCGTTCATAGCCTCGACAGGGTTACCTATTACCTAGCAATGATCCTGTATCCTACTTAAAGAAACCTACAACTCTCAAAGAAGAATCCACTTCCACAGTTATTGCTTCGATTTTCTTTTTATTCTTAAAGAACAATGTCTTGGTTTGATAACCAATTATGACACAATCATTCACTTGATTTATAACTTTGCTGAACAAGTTGGCTCGTGATGAGACCCCTTGCCTCTTGATTGTAACAATCTTGAGTCATTGCCCTGTTGTGGTATGCAGTTTTTGGCAAAGTCAGCAAGTTATAATATCTGTGATTATGATAAGTCGGCTCGTGATGAGACCTCTCATTCTTCAAGATGAAGTGTATCCTTAGATTGTTCCTCTGAAAGTTGTGATTTCCTTAGTAGGGAGGACGTCATTGTTTTCTTTAGATAGCTCTGGATGACAATGATAGAGTTTTTTGAAGTAGTTTTTCTACAAAGAATCTTTATTTTGTTATTGATACCTTTCGTTGCACTGATGTAAAACAATTTCTTCACTAAAGGTTGTTTTCATCAAACTTTATGAAGTTGAAACTAGTGTCATATCTAGGTTGGAGTCTTTAACTGTATCTTTCAATAATAAAGATCAATTTTCAAAAGATTTGCTATTTATACAAGCGAAAAATCAAAATTTGAAAGAGAGTTGGTGTATTTTTCGTAAATGCCTGATGTAACGATTCACAACTGGTTTTATTATGAAAAGAAAAGTATTACTCTACAAAAAATAGAAGAATAATCTTCTATGGAAAATATTTTTTAAGAATGTGTCCGTTGACAGGCAAAGAATCTCTTTTACCTGCTAAATCTTGTAACACAAATGTTGATGGACCTAAGACTTCTACAATTTGAAAAGGACCAAGCCACATTCTTTGAAATTTTATATGCTTCCCCTTTTCTTCATGTGCCTTGTCCCATTTTAAAACTAAATCTCCCACCTGAAAATCTTT
>APFE031044665.1:54788-102610 GCA_000404065.3 Pinus taeda
TCCCCAAAACCATGTTGCGGTAAGCCTACTTCATGCACAGGTAAGCTCAGGTAAGCACTCTTCATTGTTTAAATTTATTGTTAATAAGTTAATTAGATGTTGTTTTTGGGTTGTTACAATAAGTTGCAAAAATAAGGATACACAAAGGGATCCTAAGAGGACAGACAAAAAAAGATTCTAAAGGGAATGAAGTGTTGCAAAAACCTATCTAAAAATGTTACAAAACTATGAGAAAAGTACTAAAAAATAGTGGTTGAAAATGTTGCACACTAAACTCCTCAACTCAACAATTCTCTTCCTAAATGATAGAGGTGTACACTAAACCCTAGGGGGGATTTTTCCTGCCTTAATGAGAAAAATACAAAGAGGATATAGGCCTAGAGGTGACTCATAAAATAACATAATCTCTTCCCAACACACAAGCAACAATCTCAGGAAAAACTAAAAACAAAATTGAAATTCTTTTTGGAAAACTATGAAACATAGTTTCTAATCTGGAAAGTGCCTCCGGGCGCAAATTTTGGGTTGAAAAGTATGTTTGGGGGCACATAAAATGGGCCAAAAAGTGTGTTATGTTCCCGATTCTTTTGATGGGTAGATCTTCTCTAGATTGTGCCATCTCCTGCTTGGTTGGTACCTGTGACCAGTGGAAAGATGTGAAACCCCAACATAAACGAAAAAAATTCCAAAAAATAGAAGAAATTTAAAATATAAAATGAGAGAAACAAAAATAGTTGAAAAAAAACTAAAAATAGATGAAACAAAAGTCGCCAAGCATATGATTTACTACACCAGTGGAGTTGTCATTTGTCAGTGTAAAGTTTTTGGAGAAGTGTACCAAAATCCCTTATTTAAGTTATAGGTGACTTATAACCCTAACAATAAAAGATGGCTGTGCCTATGCTTCAGATCTGTGACAAAATGTTAGAAAAACCATACAAAAAAATATAGTATGCAAATAGAAACATATAACAACATAAATATAAGTGTAATAACCCAATGGAGAATGTAAAAGATCATTTTTATTAATGATGAAAATATAACATCTGGTGAGCAGTGATTAGAGAATTAGGCATGTAGATCGCCCTCAGTTGGATGGGTCCTTCTTGACCTTGCACTTCAGCAATATGTTTCTCTTTATAAATATGTCGTATGCAATGGGAAAAAAGGAAAACAGAGTACGCTTGAACTCAAGTGGGAGCTCAAAATTCTATGAGACGATAACGGGGACAATGAAAATGGTCATGGTGAAGAATGGAGAGAAAACCCTCTATTTATAACAAAATATTAGAATAGATTGAGAATTGGAAAATAATAAAATATTATTGATTAAATCAAAATATAGTCGTTGTGACTATTTTATTATATTTATCGAGAGGGAAAAGATATTCAAATGTTCAAACATTTTTATTTAGAAAGTGGTTGGAGTAATTAACAAATAAAAATTATTTATTAACCACTTTGTGAGAATTAAGGAAAATATGAATTTGCAATAATTATTAAATAATAATTTAAAAATTATCTCAAAATGAAAATAGAGAATAAATGAGGAATAATAAATAAATAATGCTTTGTTTAATTATTCCAATGTGATTCAGTCAAAATTCATCAGAAATAATCATCAAATAATGATTTAATAATTGTTTCTAGAAAATATTAAATAATGATTTATTTAATTATTCTCATGGTGTTTTTGCATTTTAATGAGAAATAATTTAGGAAAAATGGTTCACTAAATTATCTCCTATCGTGAAAGTGGGTTTTACCATGGTAAAACTCATCCTACATGGTGTATTTTGATCAACCTAGTAAGAAATGGCTAGGTGAACATTTTTTGGTGATAACACTATTACATGTTAGTTTGCAAGAGATCTTGGGTTACTTCCTATTGCTTCTATTCTTCCTCATAAGTCGATAAAGAAGGAAACAACCCACAATAGTGTATTTGTTTCTTCGGTGGAAGAATTGGTTATTGAAACCCTTGAAGAGTTATTTGATTCTATAGAAAGAACAAACCAATAGGGGGACCTTCCACCTACTGAGGAGAATTTGGACGGTGGCGGGGAAGATTTTCCTTTCTTTGATGAAGAACCGTTGAGAGAAGAAATCTTCACTACATGCCTAAGCACCCAGAAACATTCTTTCAAATTTTGATCCTGATAATAAGATGAAATTTGAAGACCATATTGATGAATTCTACATGTGTTTACGAATGATTGAGGTATGTTTTGATGATGTTTCTTATAGATTTTTTTGTACACTCTAGAGGGTAGAGCGTCGGTGTGGTATCACAGTCTTCCACCTAATTCAATCCACATTTGGAGGGAGTTCAAGAAGTTGTTTCTAAATAAATTTGTTGATGACAAAACTCCCACCATATTGCTCAAAGAACTTAGGAATCTTAAGATGGGGGAAAAATAAAAACTAAAGGATTTCAATCAAAGATTTACCCATTTATTGAATAAGTTCCCCATTGATGTTCAACTGCATGATTCTATCACCAAATATTATTATACAACTTCCTTGCCTACCAATATTTTTGTGTTTGTTAAAAGAGTTGCAAAGGATACATTGGCTTTAAACTTTGCAGAAGCAATTGTTGTTGAGAAGTATTTGCGTTCTATTGGGGCCATTGATGATCAAGAAGGTTCTAAAGACTCCAAAGATACTGTTAAAAAAAATCAAGCCTCTTCTACTAAAGCCAAAGAGAAAGATTATTTAGATATGGAAAGCTTGTCCAAATATTTGATGTTTCTTACTAATGAAGTATATGAACTTAAGATAAGGTCAATTGAGGAAACTACCAGCAATAAGTCTTTGAAGTCGCCTTTCTTTAAGAGGAATAATAATAATCAACCAACTAATATGCTTAGAGTTCTAATGTTATAATTAATATTGAAAATTAGGGAACTGATAACTTTTGTACATTCCACCAAGAGAAGCATTCAGAGAATAAATGTCCACAATGGAACCACAACATGAATGTTATGATGATTAATATGTAGATACTTCATTAGCAGATGAGTAGTCTGAGAAGAGTGAAGAAGCAAATGAATCTACCGTGACTGAGGAAAATTTAATTGTTGGACATTTAGTTAATGCATTTGATGTCATGTATAGAATTGATAAACAAAGTGTTGATGAACCACCAGTGAGTGAAGCTCCTCCTCAACAAACAACCGGTCGATATAATTTGAGGAGAAAAAGACCTAATTTTGAGCAAGATCTTAGAAAACAATTGTTGAGAAGGATTTTACCACCTACTAATCTGGCTCAAAGTTTCAGAATAAGTCTTGAAGTGCTACCCCTCCTAAGAACACTTCCACAAACAATAAGAATAAGTCCATCACTCCAAAATTTTCTAACAAAGCTACACCACCTAATACTTCAACACATCTTGTTAAGAATGAAAGTATTGATTACAATATTATTAAGGATATGAAGAGATCGCATGCTAATATTTCAATCTTTGAGCTTGCAAATATAACATGATAGTGTGAATTGGTAATCCAAGAATTTGCGTTTCAACCTCTGTCAGGTAATGAAGTTTATGCTTCTCAAGTTATGCCCGATAAGTCTCATGATATTCTCGAGTCTATAGTTAATGTTGTTAATCGAAGTGCTAACCCTCTTTGCCCCCCTTTCCTTTTAACTTTTGAAATTTTTAATTATAATGTCCATATTTGTCTTGTTGATTCGAGTGCATCCACAAATGTTATGCCTTTATCTGTTGCCATAAATATTAATCCTAAATGGGAAAATAATGATGCCTAAATACAACTAGATAGATCATTGGTCTAGAAAATTGGTGAGCTTAATAATGTTATTATCCATTTATCATCGGACGATAGATTTCACCAATACATTAACATTGTTATTGTGGACATTCCGAAAGTCTATGGTTTACTTCTGAGTAGAGACTGGTCTAGAAAACTATAAGGATATTTCTCAATAGACTAGAAACATTTATGGCTTCCTTACAAGGGAAGAAACAATCAGATTTGAATGGAAAGTGAGCCTTACATGAAGTACATCGTGACACCACTCGAGGGACACAATGAGCCAGTCAGCTTTACGGATATAATTTTTGGAAATTATTTCTTAGAGGTTGAACACAAGTGTTATCAAGTGTAGACATCACCCATACCATTAGATACAATGTTGGAGCTCTTTCCTTGCAGTTCAACTAGTGCAAATTAACTTTGTAATATAGATTTAAACAATACCAATGTAGGAACTAGCTCAGTAGTTGCTAATATGTGGACTTTGTATTTTGATGGTTCTAAGACATAGGACGGTTCTAGAGTTGGTTGTATTCTCATCGACCCTTGGAACAAAAGGTATATCTTTTCATGTCGCTTGGAGTTCAAGTGCAGAAATAACACTACCAAATATGAAGCACTCGTTTTGGGGTTAAATAAATCCATATACCTCAAGGTAGAGGTACATAAGGTAATTGGCGATTCAGAGATCGTTACTTGTCAAGTATGGAATACCAATCATTGTGTTTCACCTAATCTGAAAAACTACCAACAAGAGGTATGGCGACTCATTTCATTCTTCAAAGCATTTAATATTATTTATAATGTTCCTAGAATTCATAATGTTGTCGCAAATACATTATTCAATCCAAATGTTAGGATGTCACCATTAAAATATGGATTTTCTATCGAAATTATTTATAAGCCATATGTTCCTGACAATGTAACTAATTTTTGTGTGTTTAATGATGACCACAAAATACTACATTCCATGGCCAATGTAGATGTGTTTAAATATGTGGCTATTAAAGAAGATGAGCATGATACAACTTCGTAGGAAGTAGTTCAAGCATAAAAGGGGAATACTATGCCCAAAAGTGTGGTAAATCTTGAGAAACTTTACGACCTACAAAACTGTTTCTGAGGACCAGTAAATACAAAGACTCAGAACTCAACGTTGTCACATGAACAAGTCAATCTGGTAACCAAAGAAGATCTTAAGTACATGAATCTTGGTACATGTTGTTATCATCAGGAATGACAGTATTTTATTCATCTCTTCAAACAATACCAAGATGTATTTGCATGGATGTACGATGATATAAAGACTTATGATACATGCATCTTTCAACATGTTGTTCCTATCAAATAAGGGGTAAAGTCGTTTCAACAGAAACTAAGGAAAGTCCATCCGATGCTTGAGCCCCTGAGTCAAAAGGAATTAAGGAAATTGTTGGATGCTCGGATCATTTTATAAGTTTGACATTCAACATGGGTTTCCAACCTAGTTCATGTCAAGAAGGAGTCCAAAGATATATGCCTATGTGTTGACTTCCGCAACCTCAATCGAGCTTCAAATAAGGACAACTACCCCATTCCATGTATGGAGAAAATACACTTGATGGTATCTAGGTTGGAAATTTTATCATTGCTAAATGGATTTTATGGATATAATCAATTGCTAGTAGCAGAACCAGGTCATTTAAATACCACATTCAGGACAAAGTGGGGAGATTTTTCTTTCAAGTGCATGTCATTTGGGATTATCAATGTTGGTGCTACTTTTCAACAATCCATGGAAATCGCATTTTGGGGATTGATCGGTCAAAGTGCAGTCGTCTACTTGGATGATGTAACAATATTTCAAAGAAGAGATTAGATCATATTCGTCATCTTAAGAATATTTTTGAGCGATGTCGCAAGTATGGAATTTCATTGAATCTGAAAAAGAGAAACTTTGGTGTGTTTGAAGGTAATCTCTTAGGACATATCATTGCTAAGAGTGGAATTAAGGTTGACCCAGAAAGGGTCAACGCTATTGCTCAAATCCCTTTTCCTCTAAACAAGAAGGGAGTGCAATATTTCTTGGGGAAGATCAATTTCCTACACAAATTCATCTATGGCTATGCACATATTGTCAAACCATTACAAGATATTATAAAGAAAGATGCTACATATAAATGGGATAAAAGGGAAAAGTATTCCTTTGGTGACCACGTGGATCACACGAATTAAACAATATGGAAAAATTGAATAATTACACGAAGAGACATTTGAGGAAGGTGGCAGTGGACGAAAATTGTGATCCATTTAATTCAATTCCCATAAACTTGAGTGAACCTCTGGAACTTTCCACCATTATTCCAGAAGTTTCTCTAAATATAGACTTTGATCTTGAGGAAATTGCAAACTTGCCGAGCCCTATTATTTCAAATTCTAAATTTCTTGATTTCTTAACGACTACATAATTCAAAAATGATTTTTAAATGTCTAGGAAGCAAGTTCATTTTAAGCATGAAGATATTATCATTGAGCCAAGAACAAAATCCATATTCAACCTATTGTCTACAACAGAACTGGAAATTCAAATTCGTAACATAAAACAAGCAAAGATGGATGAACCCCCGTGGGTAAAGCATAACAAATCTTTCATAAATTGGGGAAAAGTAAATAAAAAGTGGATTCTAGAGACAAATATACTAAACACAACTATTGTTCTTCATATCCTTAATGCTCCTTTGGTTGTGGACAAGCATGGCCTCAAAGAGAAAGTTGCCAAATTTCTTGTCATTTGGTTTCATAATGGCTTTCCCTAACTCAAAACATTGGTTCCAATTACATCGACAACCATATACAATATCACTGGACTCCCCTACAAAGGTGACAAAATCCCAAAGACATTCAATACTACCACTTGGATCCAAGAATTCACAAGAGGAACAACCACCAAACACTCAAAGGGTTTGATTATTGGCCATGTTCAGAATCCAACAATGAAATGGACATGAGTCATTGTCGCCTGATGTCTTATTCTAGTCGGGAGGGCCTTCGACGTTAAACTCAATATGATAGAAGAAATTGGAAAAATGACTAAGATGGGGAAATTCTACAATTGGGTAGAAGCATGTTGCTGACATAGTGAAAATGAACTGTTGTGAATGTTAAAATTCAGGTAAGTCCATTTGGTTCCCCTCTTTGTTAATTCAGCTAGACATGAAACAAACCTCACCAATTGGGGAGAAAACATCCATCAAGAGTCCAATCCCCCTAATGAAAAACTTCAAAATATTTTCTCATGCTTGGTTGGGGAAACCAGAGTCGGTTAGCCCCCAATAAATCTTTGGAGATTGGTTGTTGAATATAAAAGCATAGTCAAACAGATGAAGGGTACCTCAACACATCCGTTGAATGTTTCCTCCTTCACCACACATTCAATTGTGCCTTGACATAACCAAAGTTTGGTGTGTCTACTCTTTGGATGTATACCCTCAAGAGCTTCCATACCAACCTACAGTGGATTAGATATTTACAAAACTGAGTTGACATGACAACACAATATTCCCAATTCCACCTTAGGCTCAAGAAGAGTCGAGAGATGTAATTTTATCCCTTTCAAATGTTTAATCCAAAGAATAAAGGGACGCATAATTATTTACAAGGCCATTTAAAGTCGATCTCCCAGTATCAATCACAAAATCTCCCAAGAAAATTGCAAGTAAATAATTTCGAAGTATGAATTTGACTGGAACATCAACATCTAATATTAATTGGCAAGAAATTTTGACAGGTATTAGACTTGAGGACCCACAACAACAAAAAAATCTAGACACAATTGCTCAAGAAATTTTTGAGAATATCCAAGCAAAGGGTAAAACAACAAAGAAGCCCAGAAAATCGCAACAATTCTTAACATCATCATGTTGGGTCCCTATAATACTAGTGATTACCCCATTACTATGGTAGTTGTACCCCTTATTAATATTTTTGTGCCTCTATTGCCCCCATATTGTTATTAATGTGCCCCATAGAATCCCTCTATTGTTATTTTTGTGCCTTTATATTATTATTGTTAGGTCGGCTGGGTTATTATTGTGACTCCTTAGACTCCTATATATAGAAAGGAGGTTTTGTCATTTGTATCATCCAAGAATTGTTTCATTTATGTAATGTAAAGGAGGTTTCCCCCTCGAAGAGGCTGAATTTTAAGGCATTGATCTATCTTTTCTATCTTTTCTTGAGTGGTTTTCATAACATTTGGTATCAGAGCTTTGGATTCTAGGGTTTCGCTGCTCCAAACAGGTCATCGTGGAATTTTCGCTATAAATTTTTTCTGTGACGTTTTAGATGTCGCAAAAAAAAACCCATTTGAGAAGAAATCGCACTGAACCTTGGGTCCGAATTTCAGAGCTTTTTGCGCGATATTTGTGAAGATATGATCTGAGGAAGTTGGTCTTTTTGCAGACTCCTGAATTAAATTCCAAACAGGTGACCTGGGGAAAATCCTCATAACTTTCTCTCAGAGCATCAGATTGAAATTTCGTAAGAAGGTGCATAAAGAGGACAGACTGTAGTTTTTTCTATACATTGTTCAGAGCTAAAGGTCGAAACAGTGACACGTGGCACTTCATACAAGTTCGATCTTCTGGAAAGGTCTATAATCAGGTCACTGTGGGAGATTTGGCATAACTCTTCATTGGATAATCCAATTGCGGTCAGACTGGTGGCATTGCAAAGAGGACACAGAGGGCTACCGCAGGACATAATTTTAGAACTGGATGATCTGAAATTACAGAGATACATCAGAGGCAATATCGAGATCCTACAAAGTGAAAAAAGGAGTGTATATTTTTTTAAATGTTTGCTTAAGATTGGGTTGAAATTTATTTTGAAGGAATTCAAAGGGCATAGTAGAGCATTATTATCGATAACTAATGCCCCAAGGAAAGAAAATGCAAACACCTAGTAAGGAACCTGAAAGCTCTGGTATGACTCATGAAGAAGAGGAAGAAATGCTACATGATACATCAAAATTACAAGAACAAGTGCAACAAGTCTTGCACAAAAAGCAACAAAATCTAAGTTGGATGGTTTAAGGAAAGATGTAGAAGCTAAGATGGATGATTTGAAGATAGATTTGAAGACAGACATGGACGAATTGAAGATAAATATGAATAAGTTGCTACAAGAAATGGGCACTAAGGGTGAAAGGGTACTAAAGGAAACTCATGATGAGAATAAAAGAAATGTTAATCATGATTCCATAGATGCTAATGTTGGATCGAAGACTCATCATATTCCAAAAATCGATATGAGGAAGTTTGATGGCAAGGATCCTGCCACATGGATATTACAAATGGAGTAATTCTTCGATCTCAATAATGTGCAAAACACACAAAAGGTACGTATGGCAACTTTATATTTGGAACCAAATCAGTTTGTATGGTATCAATGGATTTGCTCTCGTAAACAATTTATCACTTGGGCAATTTTTACGGAAGAATTGGTAGCACATTATGAGGATACAAAAAGCAACACTTTTTTTAGCCAATTGATAAGTCTCAAACAAAAGGGTTCAATAATGGAGCACATTGGGGAGTTCCAAAAATTGAACATAAGGGTAAAAGATATTCCAGAGGAGCATAGGATTGATGTGTTCATAGGGTCTTTAAAGGATAATATCCAACATGATGTTCGCCTTTGGGAACCTGATTCATTAGAGAAGGCATTCAGGTTAGCAAGAAAAATGGAAAGCAAAATTATGGCAACCAAAAAGGATACCACTCACAACTATAAAGATGGAAGTGTTGTCCCTAGTCTTCCACAACCTATAAGGTTGACACCACAACAATTGGAAGAAAAAATAGCAAAAGGGATTTGTTACAGTTGTGACAGTAAATACACTAAAGGTCATAAGTGTGCTGAGAAGAAATTATTCTACATAGATTGTGAAGAGGAAGAAGAAAAGGAGCAAGAAAGGTCAAAAGAAGAGGATATACTCCAGGAAGAAAGCCTAGATAAAGAAGAAATGATCCAACCATATCTTGTAATGCATTGGCTGTAATTACCACTCCTCAAACCATTAAGATAGAAGGACAAATCAAGAAGAAAAAGGTAATAGTGTTGATTGATTCAGGAAGTACGCACAATTTTATTCATTGTAAGATAGCAAAAGAATTGAATTGCTTCCTATATCCAGCACCAGAGTGTCAAGTGATGGTTGCAAAAGGAGGAATAATAAATTTCTCTAGAAAGTGCCATAATATCAATCTATCCATGGGAGAATATGTATTGACTAGCCCAATGCTTTCCATTCCAATGGGAGGTGTTGATGTTGTATTAGGAGTGCAATGGCTACAATCCTCGGGTACAATAGCTTTTTTCAAGAAATTTTCATGAAATTTTCTATGGAAGGAAAGGAAGTTGAATTAAGGGGTATTGTAGGGAAACCGGGAAAGATAATAAGCTCTAACAGTATGACAAAGCTTCTAAAAAAGCAACAAAGAGGTGTAATTGCACAATTATGTTCGCTAGATGTTTCCACAACGGAATCATATATTTCTCCAGATCTCCAAAAAGCCTTGGACAATCATTCCAAGGTATTTGAGACTCCCAAAGGTCTCCCACCTATTCGTGATCATGATCATGATATTCATCTGATTCCAGGAAGTGTTCCTCCAAACATCAGGCCGTACAGATATCCCTATGCCCAAAAGAGTGAAATTAAACGTATGATTGTAGAAATGCTAGAGGCTGGTATAATTCAACCGAGTCAAGGTTATTTCTCTGCTCCAGTAGTATTGGTGCACAAGAAGGATGGATCATGGTGCATGTGTTTGGATTATAGGGAGCTCAATAAGCTCATTATTAAAGATAAGTTTCCCATTCCTGTCATTGATGAATTATTGGATGAATTGCATGGATCAATTTCACCAAGTTGGATCTTCGTTCAGGATATCATCAAATCAGAATGAAGATTGAAGACATTCCGAAAACAGCATTTAGAACTCATGAGGGTCATTATGAATTTTTGGTCATGCCTTTTGGCCTTACCAATGCACTTTCAACATTTCAAGGTTTGATGAATTCAATTTTCAAACCATTCCTTAGAAAATTTGTGTTAGTATTTTTTGATGATATACTAATCTACAGCAAGTCTTGAAGGGATCATGTTGAACATGTTGACAGGGTGCTACAACTATTGGAGGAGAAACAATTATATGCAAAACAATCCAAATGTTTCTTTGGAGTACAAGAGGTGGAATATCTGGGTCATATTGTATCTCATGAAGGAGTTAAGGTAGACCCTAGCAAAATTAAAGCCATTTAGGAATGGAAAATCCCCACATCCATAAAGCATCTGCGAGGATTTCTTGGGTTGACAGGGTATTATCGCAAGTTTGTTAAGAATTATGGGAGAATAGCAGCACCTCTAACAACATATTGAAGAAAGATGCATTTTCATGGACTCCAGAAGCAACAAAGGCCTTCGAACATCTTAAAGAGGCAATGTGCCAAGCACCTGTCTTAGCTACACGGACTTCACAAAAACCTTTATTGTGGAATGTGATGCTTCAGGAAACGGAATTGGTGTTGTTTTAATGCAAGATGAAAGCATTGCTTTTGAAAGTCGCCCAATCAAGGGAAAGTTTTTACACAAAGCTACTTATGAGAAGGAAATGTTGGCAATACTCCATGCACTTAAGAAATGGCAACCCTACCTAATGGGAAGACACTTCAAGGTAAAAACGGATTATAATAGCCTTAAATACTTTTTAGAACAAAGATTATTCTCTGAAGAGCAACAAAAGTGGGTCACAAAGATGTTGGGTTATGACTTTGAAATCATCTACAAAAAAGGGAAGCAAAATGTGGTGGCAGATGCACTCTCAAGAAAGGATGAGGATGTGAAAGCATTGTTGTGCGCCATTTCTATTATCCAACCAGATTGGATAAATGAAGCAAGGGAGGAATGGAAGAATGACGAAGAAGTGTGGGCACTTATTCGAAAGTTACAACAAGATTCCAGTATGGCAGATACATTTAGCTGGCAAAATGATTCGTTATGGTACAAAGATCGCTTATACCTCTGTAAGAATTCCCAGCTAAAACAAAAGATTCTTATGGAATTTGCACACTTCTCCCTTAGGAGGGCACTCGGGATTTTTAAAAACTTACCACAGGGTTAAGAAGGAATTTTTCTGGGAGGGCCTTAAATGAGATATTCAAAAGTTTGTGGCAGAATGTTTGGCTTTCCAGCAAAATAAAGTTGAAACAATTAAGACACCGGGTCTATTACAACCTTTATCCATTTCAAGCCAACGTTGGGAGGAGGTTTCAATGGATTTTATCACAGTTTTACCCAAGTCTGAGGGAAAGAGTGTCATCATGGTGGTAGTGGACAGACTTACCAAGTATGCACACTTTTGTGTATTATCACATCCATTTAAAGCCAATACAGTTTCTAGTGCATTTACGGAAACAATTCAAAAGCTACATGGAAACCCAAATATTATTGTAAGTGATAGAGATCCCATTTTCACTGGAAATTTTTGGACAAAATTATTTTCTTGTCTTGGTTCTCAGTTAGCTCATAGCTCATCTTATCATCCTCAATCTGATGGGCAAACTGAGATAGTAAACAAATGTTTGGAAGGATATCTTCGTTGCTTTGTATCTGATAAACAGACACAATGGGTCAAATGGTTGCCTCTTGCTGAATGGTGGTATAACACTTCCTTCCATACAGCAACAAAAATGACCCCATTTATGGCACTTATGGTAACAGCCCACCATCCATCACAATCAAATTTAAGAGAAATCAAGGTTCAAAGCAGTGGAACATCACATCGAACATCAACAAATCAATCCTCCAACTCTTAAAAGGAATAAACCTCGGGTTGGGCAAGAATAGAATGAAACAACAGGCAAATCAATCAATCGTAGGAAGAAATTTTGATGTAGGTAATGTGGGTATTCTTAAGGCTAGACAACCATATAAGCAAATGTCCCTCAACAAGCTAAAGGATAATAAATTATCACCAAAAAGTATTATGGTCCGTACAAGGTGTTGCAAAAGATGGGTACTATGGCATACAAATTGGAGCTTCCTGCAGCTTCTCGATTGCACCCAGTTTTCCATGTTTCATGTTTAAAGAAGGTTATAGGCGACAAGCTCCCAGTTCAAACAATATTGCCAGAACTTGACGAGGAAGGAAAAGTTATATTGGAACCAGAAGCAGTCACAGAAACAAGAACTCGACAGCTAAGAAATCGATCAATTTCAGAGTATCTTATCAAGTGGAAGAACTTATCCGCTGAAGATTCCACATGGGAGGATGAGAATTTTATACAGAAGTATCCAGAACTACTCAAGCGTTGAGGACAACACTTATTTGAAGGAGAGGGGCATGTTGGGTCCTATAATACTAGTGATTACCCCATTAATATTGTAGTTATACCCCTTATTAATATTGTTGTGCCCCTATTGTCCCCATATTGTTATTACTGTGCCCCATAGAATCCCTTTATTGTTATTTTTGTGGCTTTATATTATTATTGTTAGGTTGGCTAGTTTATATTGTGACTCCTTAGACTCCTATATATAGAAAGGAGGTTTTGTCATTTGAATCATCCAAGAATTGTTCATTTATGTAATGTAAAGGAGGTTGCCCCCTTGAAGAGGCTGAATTCTAAGGCGTTGAGCTATCTTTTCTATCTTTTCTTGAGCTGGTTTCATAACACGAAGGTTTTCTTACTCTGGTCCTTCGACGCGATCTTGATCTAATGGTACCCTAAGAATCCATCCGTGAATGAATAGGCTTCCTGTCCTCCAACATTCTCGAGGACCTCATCCGTGAAGGGCGTAGGGAATGGATCATGGACACATGCGTCATTCAACTTCCTTAAGTCTACACATATCTGAATTTCACCCTATTTTTTCTTTTCTTGAACCACTATGGGACTAACCCAATCTAGTTCCTCAATAGGTTTAATGATATCGGCTTCAAGCATTTTATCCAATTCCTTGCGCACTTTTTCCTTATACTTAGGATTTAATTGTTAGGGGTGTTGTTTTAGTAGATTTTCATCTGGATTCAAAGTGATATTCATGACTCCCAAATCCCCTACTATCCCTTTTAGATTAGAGAACTTGGTGGGAAATAAATCATGATACTTTTGCAAATAACTCCACGACCTTATCTACTGTATCTTTATCCCAATAGTCTCCTATGTTCACGAACTTCGGTTGCGCTTCCGATCCAGTATTCACATGCTGGGTCTTTAAAGGATCTGATATATTAGGGATTTCTACCTTAGGTCCCTTGACTTTGCATCGTCCTTCAGACTCAGGAATGTGGATGTTCCTGGGATCTTCTTTGTCATCCTCCATGGTCACATTGTAGCATTCGAATGCATGACACAGCTGCATACCCCAATCTAGTTGTGCCCATTCAATCGGTTCTTCAAGCATTTTGCATATGGAAGCTTTGATCTCCTACAATTCTTTATACATTCAAACCCATCTTCAAAGCTAAATGTTAGCATAAAACTTTCTTTTAAAACATCCCATTCTATGGTTCCATGTCACAACTCCATTTCTAGATACCAGTTCATCGTGATTGTATCCAAAGTGGGGATATGAACCCACTCTAGCAGTGGTTCTTATCCCCAGACCTTTTCCCAATGAACTAAGTGCTTGCACGGATCGTCCTTCCTTGTGTATTCCTCCACAATGCGGGTATTAGTGTACCCAAACCTCAACTTCATCATTCGTCAATACTCCTTCCAATCTGCAAATCTGTTCTTATGTGTGCAGCTCTTGGAATCAATGTTCCTCTGGCACATCCATTTCAAATTTATCTAGAAATAAATTGACATCCTCCAAACCATCATAATACGGTATATTGCGTACCTCAGTGGATATACATCATAATGATTTGGTAAGCTTGTTGTAGTGCAATGATGATACTTCATGCAATCGGTTCCGCCAGTGCTCGAGCTCTTCATCTGAATCTAAACTACAAGAGTTGTCCTTCTCCCACATGATTCGCCCATCTGCCATAGGGTTGATATAGTATTCATCCCATGCAGTCAACTTATAGATCTACTGAATGTCATTGTCTTCCTCATAATCACGAGTTGGTTCAGTATACCGTGCACCTTCGGCTGGATCCAATGGCACAATCAACCTTAGTTCTTTCTTTTCAGATGTCATACTGCACTTCTTCATATTGATGAGTGCATTCATATCAAATTCCCAATCAATTCCAAGCAGTGTTAGATAGGGGTTATTGTCGTCCGCTATCTCGATCAATTCAAATTTAGCTATGGCATGCACCCCTTCAATATCCACAGTCGCTCCATGTAGGCGCCGCATAGGAATAATCTTCTATTGATTAGCCATTCTCAACTGGATCGAGGACCACTATAGCGATGTTCTTCCTATTCTCTCCCAAGTTTTCTTCGGCAGAACACTTGCATCATACCCTAAATCCATTAGGGGACTTTTGAGGTCTAAAATGGGCCTCCTAAGGAAATTATAAAATAATAGTGGAAATAATAAAGTAAGGTTAGATGACACCATCAAATTTTAGAGGGAAAAAAGAAAAACTATTTTTTCCACTTGTATTTTCAACTTATATCCTTATGGGCTTACTCAATTTTAGAGGGACAATTGGGTTGTGTTATATTCTTCCCATGACTGGGGGGTTAGAGGGGGGGCGGAGTCCCCCCTTCATTGCGCTGGTTGCAACGGAGGGTTCACAGGGGGGGCGGCACCCCCCCTGTCATGGGGTATGAGGAGGGCAGTAGGCCCCCTCTACGGGGTTTGGGGCAGCGTCTTAGGGAAAATAATTGGACCCTATAATAGGTGGCCAGACCTCCCTATAGTTTTGTGCATGGATTTCGCACACGGTTTTGGGCGCGATGGTTTTTGATCCATGGTATTTTGTAGATCCGATCAAGGGAATTATGATTATATTCTAATCCAAGGTTAATGGATTGGGGTTTATGGATGTTTCAGAATGTATATATATGTATTGTAACATTGAAAGGAATATAATAAAAAATCAATTTGGTAGTCCCAATTTTGGGATCTAGGGAAAAATCTATGTGTATATTTGTTTTATGTGTTATTCTCTCGCCATTGTTTATTTTCTTTTTTTAGAATTCGTATGCAGCTAATTTTTGTACAAGGTTAAAACCTAAAATGACAACACTCCTTCGATGCAAAATTTTATTCCTCATCCAAGGAGTACACATGTTGCATACTTTCGATGGACCCTTCTACACAAAAAATGAGAAATACATGAAAAATGTGATTGCAATCATGTTTTTTCATGTATTTCTGATTTTTTTTGTAGCGAAGTCCATCAAAAGTATGAAACATGGGTACTCCTTAGACGAGGAATTAAATTTTGCATCCAACGAGCATTCCCTCTCGAAATTTGAGTAAAATATTATGGAGATAAGTTGAAAATACAAGTTCAAAAAGTAGTTTTATTATTTTATTATTTTTAATCTTTTTACTTTTTTACTCCAAAAATGGTGAATCATCCCCCATGGTTGAGACCATCACCTTGAATCTTATTGATTCTTATCAATTTTATTTTGGTTGTACATTTTTCTTAGGGGGCCCATTTTAGAGCTCAAAATTCCCCTAATGGAGAATTACCTAGTCCATTTCGTATTCTCCAATCTACGCAGTCAATCTCATTTCACGACTAATTATCTTCTTACTTTTTCCCACCTTGTGTGCTGCACGTTGTTCTGGTAGAGGATTATTCTTACCAGTGTAATTATCTATCAATTCTTATAGTCCTTCTACTGCGTTCTTATCCCTTAGGAGTTTCATACAGGTTTTTTAAATGATGCTAATAATGACAGATCTGTCTCCTCCGCAGTAGTGGTCTCTTCAGACTTCCCCATATTTTGTGTCTTTGATGTAGAATCCCCTTCATCCGTGAAGCTCCTTTTTTCTTGCATAAACGTTTCCTTCACCTTCTTTACATCAAATCTCATTTCCTTATCAGCAACTTTGCGAACCCCCATATTATCTTCTAGCTGTTTCCCCTTATCTTCTCTAGTATCTACACCTCTCCGTGCAAAAATATTGACACTGGGACCATCTTCGTGAGGCTCTGACCTCATCATCTAGATGTTCTACATAAAGTATGTTCATGGTCAAATTGTCGACAATATTGACAAGAAGGGTGTGTTGGGTTATGAAAATCCTGTGCAAAATGACCTTGTTCCCCACAATTGTAACAGATTATCTGAACACAACCCCTTCTAGCTCCTCGTCCTCACCCTCTTCCATGGCCGTGGAATTTTCTACACACTACAGTTGTGCCCTGATCTTGAGTATGATTCTCTTCCTGCATTCTACACGTAGGGCTTATATCCATCATTAATTCATAACTTCGACAATGGCACTCATCATGACCTATAGATTTGCAAAAATTGCAAAACAACTGCTTGGGGGTCTATACAAACTTCTGTAGAAATTACAATTGTCTGTCGCATGTTATCTTGTAACCTGACAAATAGTGCACCATTGTGTTACTCTCGTGCTCAATTTAGCGGTATTTTCTGGCATCAGGGGGGCAGGGCCTTCCCTAATAAGGTAATTCTGATAGACCAAGAAATGGTCCTTATCATGGCCATGGCCTTTGCATTTCAAGCACCAAACTTCTGCACAAACCTCAGGTTGGACTTTCCTTCCTCAGACTATTTTCCCATACAATGATCTTAAATTGTCTTCTTACTTCCTATGACTCGCTATGACTTCTTTCTATAATTTCTTCCATGACATTACCATGCTTCGTGAACCATGGGTGAGTCACAAAACATCCTATCTTCTAACAAACTAAGGGAATAAAGTCCCTGTGACTCTTATGACCTTTGCGCTCCACTCTTATAAATGTAGAGACTTTACATAATTAACAAAATTAGTTACAAAATTTACCCCAGGGGACCCTATCCCAACATCGGCTCATTCATGATCACAACATAATTACTAAATAACATAAGATCAAGATTAAGAGAAGTCCCTTTATTCATTCACAACATGCACAACATTGAGAACAATAGTTCCCAAATTAGTGAAGACATATGATGCCTCATATCCATTTACTTCACCTTTCCTATTACCTTTCTCATGATTTTACTACCACCATCCATTTACGACAATAAACCCAACTTGTGCAACTAGATGTCATACTCTTGCCTTCATTTTCCCTTTAATCATGCACCAAGCTTCATCCAGGTCTTACATTACCTGTTGGGCTTCATTCAACTCTCCCCAAGATCCATCAACTTTCCTCTTTCCCACCAATTCTCAGGACCCTCAAACATAAAATTCAAGAACAAACAAGAAGCAAACCGTGAAAGGCCAATAGCAATACGACACCACAAATAAAGTGGCATAGCCATGCACAAGACACAAAAAAATTGCAAATCAGACACAATCAAATCAAAAAACACTGAAAGAACAAGACTAGCAACAAACACCATGACTCAATCCCATGGTTCCCAATGCTTCCTAGGGAAAGATCAACTTGAGCCTTCTTCAAAATTTCATGGCAGTCTCTTTTTTATGCAATTCCTTGTATCATACTACCATAAACACATAATTTTCTGTGTATAAACAAATGTAACAATATACCAATTATCTTACCTTGTTGTGCCAAGCATGTTGCCACATTACACACCTGCACAAATCATTCCTCAAGGGATTCCAATTCTCTAGAAACTGGCTAATATATCTATCAAATACATGTTTAGGAATATAACATATATCCACATAATGTCAGACAAAATCTAGGTTAAGAAGACTTCTTGTATCCAAAGCATTCATTCGCTTGGAATTGTGGTTTCCAAACATAGCCAAAGGAATCCTCACCCAATTCCCTTATTTTACCTTTTTACCTTACTGCAATCAAGTCTTACTATGTATTGTCACATCACCCCATTGTTAGCTATTTAAACAATTCAACTATTACCTTGTCATGCTAATACCAAGCATGTTTCCCTGCAACTGTTTACACATTTCATTCACATGTTCCAAAAATCAAGAAAGCATGTCTATTAATCTGAAATCAACCTTTACCAAGACTAACAACCATGTCATAATCAACTAACAGTCATTACTCATACTGCTACATCTAGCACGTACTTAGACTCAAGCAAATATCAATTGTCTCAGCACATATGTGTTAGCACGATCATCTTAAAACAATATCATCCCTTCATATCATGCAACTAATCAAACATTCAAGCAATAGATAGACAACATAATAGGCACAAAACACCCAAACACCAAATAGACGAAATAATCAAACATTCAAGCACCAAGTTGACGACATAAGAAAACTCATACCTTAATGTATCTCAAGGGAGGCTATCTTGTTTACACAATCAAACTAGATTAACACAATATAACTTCACAACACATCAACTCAAACATAAATAAGTTCATGACATCCATAACAATAACTAGCTAATATGTTCACATCGTAAGCTCATAAACAATTGTCATTCATGCATAACAATCACATATGCACAATCAGTCTAGATTAGTACAACAAAATATCACAAATAGGTCGACTCATACCTGAATGTCATACCCTAACCATATGCATAGGCCAATTCAAATTAGCATGATGCATATAACATCAATATCCTAATTGCAATGACCATAATCATCGTGTTTATAACGACAATGCATACAACAACAAGTTACTACCATTCATGACTATCTAAAACATACGCATATGACCACACTAATTACCAACATCTATTATATATGTAGCTGCAAAACAATAGAATTACAAACATATAAGTAACCCTAATTCTTATAACAACCATTAACCACATACATGCATGCCCAATATACAAACCTATATGATGATTTGCTCTTACCCCGAACTCTAGTGTTGCAACTTCACTTTGATGAATTGCATCTCCTTCTCTATCTCCACCAACACATTAGCATCATAACGTACCAATAGCATCATGATGACCTAATTCTATACAATGAACTCATGATGCATGTCTAGCCTACTATACATGCATAAGCATAACCATGACAATGCATGCATGACAACATATAGACATTGACGTGCATAACAAATGCATATAAAACCAAGAAGCATTCATGACAAACGCATCCCAACAACAACATCACCAACTCCTACATGGAAACACAACTACAACAATGACTACCACCGTGCATACACAACAAGCACATATACAACCTACATGCATGCATGACAAACACATTCTTCCCATCCAATCCAAGTGTTGAACCATGCTCTCATACCACTCTATAACATCCACCTCCCACATTTACCTAAGTTAATCAGCCCACTAGGGTCAACATGTGATGAGAGGCTACTACAATTTGATTCAACTCCCCATGTATCAGTTAGGGAAGTGGAACTTATGGAACATAGACAACCTAACCTTCTACAACTGCAACAGAACCCCTAAGAGGTATCCATCCCATCTAGGTGACTAGCCCCTGAGAAAAAATGACATTTTGTTGAATTAAAGCCTCGTTTCTCCCTTGACATGGTCATGGGTACAACTAGGGACCTCCAGTCACTCTCACAACATGGGCATGCAATCAACTAGGGTCCTTATCAGCTAGTTCTAAACCTGTGACTGCAGATTTTGTGCCACTTTTTTAGGGAAGGCTAATACCTAGAACTCCATGAAACTTTTAGGAACAAAAAGTAACATCAAAACAATGATACAAATGAAAATAATTGAACAAATATTTGGTTAAACCCATACCAGCCATGATAGGCATTTTGTCAAACATGTCAAAATATGCATTCTACAGGTCATAACAACATATATGAGCATAGGGGTCTCATACTTATCTGAGAATCACTAAGAAGCATTGTTGCCTTATCAAATTAGTTGAATTATCATCTATTAGGTCATATATTCATTTTACAGTCATTTACAAATAAAAACATGATGAGAACCATACATCATCATTGTCATAAAACATGCTCATAACTAGCATATAACCAATAGAAATGACAAGGATACATCAGCCATAAATGCCTCATATGAACTAGTACATTTTCTCATAAAATACCAAGGATAAATAGTTTTTATCAATGAATGATTAGGTCAACCACGTTGGGGACTTCAATGTACCACTCAACCATATATTAACTGAACCAAATATTTCTTTCAGCCAATCACCCGCGTGCCATATCCCAAGCATGAATGTGAGACTTATAACCAAAATCAACCGGGGCTTCCTGAGGCTACACCACCTCACCGTAAAAAATAGAACTAGGCTTTACCGCAATCCCCACAGAATCACTAGGCCATAAAAAATAAACATACAATACCAAGCTTTACCACAATCCTCACTGAATCACTAGGCCAAAAACAAGCATGGATGCCACCAAATCTCTCCACCTAAATTGTGATGGATTTTTTTGTCCCAAACTCTTGACTTTACTATGTACCCTGCCATTACTGGTTAAGGGATTCCTAGGACTATGAGATCTCCACCCTTTGGGCTTTACCATGTATCCCATCCCGGGATTCCTACACCCAATCGAGGGTACTCACCACTGAGCTTTACCATGTATCCCACCATTCACCAGTCAAGGGATTCCTATGCTCAATCAAGGTGTTGACATTCAAGATTTATTGTGTATCCCATCCCGGGATTCCTAGGCTTTTTGAATAATATTGGGACCACTCCACTCAACTTCAAGTCCATTTGATAATCCATCTCATCCATATACAAAATAACCCACCACACCATGGCTATCTAAAAATGGAAAGGCTAGGTCAAAAAAAAATCACACCTGCCAATACCCATGGTCATGACAACAAGAGAACCAAGAACACACATGCATAACTAGGCATGCTAAATCTAGCCCGAAATCACACATGCAAATCAATACCTACAAATAATCCCACTATAGCTACTAGTTCTTGTTCTTCCTTTCTTGATATTTGCTTCCTCTTTCCTTCTTTTCTTTTCTTGATCCAATGTTGAAGTGCTCCAAGAAAACTCTAATTGTCCAAAAGTTTGAGAGAGAGAGAATAAAGAGAGAACTCCAAAACTGAATTGATGAAAGGTACCAACTAATTCTTAAAATCCTTTTTATTAATGAGGCCTCTATTTGCTTCATTTTCCATTATTTTCCTTCATTTTCCTCCTCACATGCAACTTGTGACCTTTCACCTTCCTTTTCTTCTAATTTCCATTATTTTCATAAATAAACGCCAATTAATTCCATTTTACCTTTCCAAATCCTTTTCCATTGCCTTTGCCAATTTCCTTAGCCATAATAAACCAAATGAACACCCACACTGGGATTTCTTTATACCCAACATTCAGCTTGGAATAAGTGTCCCATAACCGTGGTTATTATTTTGCCTTTATTAACTTTTATCACATGGAATTTTCACCAGGGTTGTTACACCTTATATGATTTTCACCAGGTCAAAATGAAACTTAGAGAAACATAAAATTCAATGATTAAGATACATTTAGACAAAGTAATTTACCTATTCCCAAAGTCATTTTCTTTGGGAATCTCCTCTTTCAAGGTACAAGCATTCATTGTATTATGTTTGTCTACTTATTTAGAAAAGCAGAAGAAGATCATGCTAAATAAATACACAACAAAAACAACATTATTTCACCAACCCTGGCCTATACCATAAGAATAACACATTAAGAAGAAATATTCAAATCATGTCTGTAATAAATTAGAGCTTAGGTATTTCCAATGACACTCTCCTAGGTGTTCGGATTTCACACAAGTTTGCACCAGACCAACTTTCCAAGGCTTATGATCAATTGTAGGATGCCTTTGAGGGACACAGAATATCACATTGGAAAATGACCTTCCTAGTATCATAAAATCTCATTGTGTTGAAACCATGTTGGCCTTCTACAGTATGGCTACATTTGTTTTCGATTTTGAGCTAATAATGCTCAAGGATAAAACATAAATCATTCTTATTAGGCACTTTCCCACATTCTCATCATGCTTTGGGTGGCATGCACTTGATTCTCAAGAACATTTTTTCACTATCATATCTTCTTACAAGTTTTTTTAAAGAGTGATGGGAATTTCTTAACTTCGTTGAATGGGGCAATTTGTTGATAGTAGTCAAAACACTATCTAGGTCTTTAATTATGTAGAAATGGAAATGGTATTGGAAATGTTGATATGGTAGGAAGCATTAGTTGTAATAGAAAAGGCTTAAAGAAAAAATAAATGAACAAGAATCTTATCACTGATTTTAAATCCAAACATGGAAATTTAAGAAGAATTACAACACTACACTTGTATCTTGTGACACATAGGATAAGACTCAACAAAAGAGAGTTGCATTAATAAATATGCACACATAACATTATTTAATCATGTTTATTATTAACATAGGCAAAGTAGCACTATAATAATGGAACTATGATATATGTGAATGTTATCATAGTAGTTGTAATGGCACATACCATAGTTTGCAACTAAAATTTCTTTGTCTTTCAAACACACTAATTGTAATTTCTTTTCTAGAGATAGAAGAGATGAAACATAATAATCATAAGACCAAGAAAATAAATTTTGATCAATTGCTCACCTTTGTACCATAGTTACCAAGCTAAACCACATGACATCTTGTTGCAAAATTACCTTGGGATTGTAACATATTTTTATATAAATATTCCTTGGGTGCTTGCAAAATGAGGAAATAGGGTTCACTCATAATTATATAGCTACAAAGAGAAACCAAAAAAATTTCAACAAGACTTCCATTTCTAAAATGGTAAGGATTCTAATAAATCTGAGTTCCATAGCCATAATATATATGACTAAGCATCCTTTCAAGATTAAAATTAATCAAGTGAAACAGAATGAGAGTTAAGAAAAAGATCAAAGGTTTGGAAATATAAACATAGTTCTCTTTGTCTCATACCAAGCATCAGGGTTTGACTATACACACTCATCGGCGTGTCAAGTTGTGCCATCATTTCTTCATTTTGTGATTTTTGTTTCTCATAGACATATATTCATCATTTTCAAATTAAATTATACTCCTCTTGTTAACAATTTATGCTAAATAAACCTTTTGATTTCTTTGTTGCTTCCCTTCAATGTCCCTAGATCCATGTTATTTATCTTTATAGACATCTCTTATCTCCTTTTTCAACTACCCTTGTTGCGCTCAGAAAATATCCTCTTGAGGTGGGTGTTGAAGCTATTCGGCAAGTCCTAAATGTGCACCATTTATATTTGATATACCTTTCTCAACTTCATGTGCATCCTTCACCTTTTTATTTGTTAAATCTTTTCGAATTGCACATGATTCCAACACATCTGTCTTTTCTGAAGCCTTTTCAAGAGCAATTGCTTCATCGACATTCAACTTTTCTCAACCATTTTCAGTTTTCTGAGATTCAGTTCCTCCCAAGTTTTTATTAGTATATTTCAAGCTCTCATTCAACACATACCAAATGTATTTTACATAAAAATTGCTCATTACAGACAAGAACTTCAATAATGTATAATAGTAAGACCAGAAGTACAATTAATTTGTGACCAGAAAAATTCAAAGCCTCATATTATAAATATAATCAAAGTAGGAAGAGGCACAATAATAGTCAATATTTCAAGTTTAATCATTTCTAATATATATAAAAAATGCAACTCTGCAATTGATGTAATAGCAGTCGAAACAACGGTTTTCAAAGGAAACCCTAACATAAAAATCCAATCTTAACAAAGAGTTCCAATTGAGCTTAAGTAATTATAAGGCAAATGGACTGTGTATGGAGACTTCACAATATAATATATATATATATTATATATATTATATATATATATATATATATATATAAGGCTTTTATATAACTTTTAATAACCACGGGGCCTTAGAGATCTCTACACCAACTCTAACACAATCAATCAATTCAGGAGAATGTTGAGAAACATGCCAAGTTATGATTGACAAAAAGGGGGACCTGTGGAAATGAAACAAAAGAGTGAATTTAGTAAGGAACCTAGTAACATAGTGTGTTCATGCTCTTAAACAACATCTGGTTGTGAATCAAACTTGAAAGTATCCAAGGGTTAGGGTTAGTAAAATTCATGGTAGGAAGAAAATCATAATCAATAATTGTTGTAGTAAAAGAGTGGCCGAAATATTACCTATATTTGGAGGTAAATAAGGGTCAAAGTCTCCAAAACCCTCTGCAAGGAGAATGTGAAATTAAAATAATTTACAGGAAATTAAGATGGAGATATAGAGTCAATAAGAATTTAGTTGCAAGAATACATGATGAAGAGGCATGGAACATCACCCACAATCCTTGTCATAGCTCGCACAATGCTATCAAGGAGTAAAAAGACCCAGCAAATGCTTGAAAACACTAAGAAAATTCTTTAAAAACCCTGAGGATGAATTACAGGTAAGCATATTTGTTTAGAAAATGACTGGAAGGAGTTAAAAAAAAACTTGAACAAGTTCATAAACTACCAACAGAGTACTGAGTTGCAGAGTTGCTTCTCCAATTTGTTAGGTTTCAAATGAACCGGGGATGATGAGAGAGAAATGGGGGGTTTTCAATCCCACACAAATCTCTTGGTGTTTGAGAGCACAAAATAGGCAGCACAACCATGATACCATAACCCTGTTGTCACAACTTATGAAAATTGGGAGCAAATCCCACATCGTTAGAAATCAAATGAATCAAAGAAGGAGGCCATATGGTTGATATCATTGGACATAAGGTTGTAGTCTTCATAGGTACAGAAGGTAATGATGGCTCTCTTCACTCTACCATGAAAAATCAGTGAGTTGCAAATGTTTCCTAAGAAAGCCATTGGATGCACTCCCACCAGTATAAAGTTGTTTTCTATGTCCCACATAATGACCACCGACCCTTCCATGTCAAGGCCATCCATTTATTTTGTTGCTTTTGCAATGTCCATATCAAAGTTCCATGTCCTTTTTCCTCCTCTTCTGGGGTCCCCATTTTCATGTTCTTCACAGATATTGAAACCAGGTTATATCAAAGACAAGAAAGGCTCCTACCAAACTCAGAGATAAAAAGAATAGAATAAACCCACCTCATGCCATGGATCACAGATACCCACACCACCTTGTGCCACATGATCGAGGTGGTTTTGGAGAACCATGCCAAGGATGTTGAAAATGAAACAATAAAATCCTAATTTAATTTTGTCCTTCAATTGAATTAGGAACAAAATTGTAATTCCACATCACATGACAACCTGTATTAGTTAACTAAGTTAATTTGACTTAGTTGCCTCAATTGATTCAATTTGAGGGCTTAACTTGAGTCATATAGAGTGTCTCCTAGATTATAGGAGCCCTTGTTGAGTTTATTTTGAGTTGTAATTAAATAACTCACTTTAACTTAGTTGAAGTCATTTAAACAAGTTTCAACTATTGGAGGAACTAGTGTCAGTCTAGTAGTGTGGTGTCCCTAGAGTGATCAACCAGTTAACTGATGATTCACTCATAAATAAATCATGCATGTTAGATATGAGATTTACCCATTTGAGATTGGAGCTCAGGGACAATGTACTATCAATTGTATAATCATCTGAATTGTACAGGTGGTGCATGCAATCAAAGGAAGGCCTATGAGGATTCACAATTCCACATGAAGAATTTCCTGAATTAATAGGGGGATAATTCCAAGGAAATAGGGACTTGGGCAAGTGATAAATTGGTTAAGTATTGGCCTGGGCTTGTCTATAAAGTTGTGAGGCAGATATAAAAAGTACAAAGGCTACTCGGGCTTGAGAAAAGCATTGTGATCTTCTCATATTTTCCGACTAATGTAATATACAGATAACAAGGGCTTTTAGTTGTGTCTTTCCTCGGGAAATCATTGTGTAGTGCATTGATTGACTTCTTTCTCTTGTATGCTTCATGATTTCACAATCGTTTAATTATTTTTATTGATAAGTATAGTATATTCAAGTATATTCTTTTAGTAAATTACAATTAGCAGTTTGAATCTACAAGGAATTTCTACATGGTGTCATAGCAGAAATCACTCTAGAAGAGGAGAATATGATTTTGTCTTTTGTAGGTGAAATTGAATTTGCAGTATCATTCTTCAAAGTTAGCAGGATGTCGTTCTACAGATTGAGACTTGAACATTCCCTTGAGGGTAATTCGAACCATATTGCTTGGAAGTAGAACATGAAGGCAATGTTGGAAGACAATGAGCTTAAGGATTTCATAGAAAAATATATTCCTAAGCCTCCAGCAATTGATGCTCAAGCTCTGGCATAGTGGATAAAATGTGTTGCAAAGGTGAGAAGGATTATCCTAGAAGGAGTTCAGGATCATATTTTCTTGAACCTCTATAGCAGGAAGACTCCATATGCAATGTGGAAGGCCTTGCCAGACCTATTTCAAAATGAAAATGACCACAAGAAGTTGGAACTAAAGGACAAGCTCAAGAAAATCATGATGGATAAGGGCAACACAATACCAAACTACTTGACC
Source organism: Pinus taeda (assembly GCA_000404065.3). Classification (NCBI taxonomy): domain Eukaryota; kingdom Viridiplantae; phylum Streptophyta; class Pinopsida; order Pinales; family Pinaceae; genus Pinus; species Pinus taeda. Next base: position 82,088 of record APFE031044665.1, read on the forward strand.
AAGTTCACCCAATCTCCAAATGAGGTTAGAAGTGTTGTTGTTATAGTTGTTGAAGATGATCTGGTCATCCTAGCACTTCTAGGCCTTCCCAAGAGCTGGCACAACTACCAGGATTCGCTAGATGGGAGGGAGAATCTACCAGAGTGGGAGTGTTTGTGGTTTGACTTGGTGCAAGAAGAGATTTGACGAAACACTAGAGATGGATCTTCATCAAAGCATGGTGATGAGGAGAATTGTGCCTTAGATGGAAAGGTGAAGAAATGGAAATGGAAGTCATCCCATTCGAAATCATATTCTAGTTAGGGAAACAAGAAGAAGGACTTGTCGAATATTAAATGTTTTCATTGTCATGAGATGGGACACTATGCCGCGAAGTGTCCGCACAAGAAGGTAGGAAAGAAGCCCTCAAGAGGAGCAGAAAGTGAAGCTCTTGCTTCACAATTCGAGTTGGATTTCACCCTCATCGCTTGCATGGTGAAATAGGGGATGAGTAGTGTGTGGTATATAGATAGTGGAGCCTCATTCCATATGATCGACAATAAATAATTCTTCAGTGACTTGGAGGAGAAGGACATCCTGGTGCACATTGAAATGGGAGATGATGGAAGTTATAGTGCGACCGACATCAGTGTTATGAGGAAAAATTGCAAGTGTGGACACAAGCAATCTCCCTTGACTTTAAAGTACCCTAGTAACAAACAAGACCTCAAGCTAATTCCTTCCCTGAATCTATCTTTTCTTGAATCATAAGCTAACAAGGTGAGGAAAGGAAATTCATATCTTATTACAACATGCTTGATGAAGATCCCACTTTGTGCTTCAATTCAGCTCCTCCATGCTTGAATCCAGTCCTGTATGCATGGAAACAATAGAGGATGAAAGGTACATGCAACAATAAATGATTCAATAGTTAAAACTAGTGATCAAGGAGAATAGTAACAAACATCATTCCCATGGACAAATAGAAATAACATAAACCATTCATGAGATTCATGAATTAATCCATTAAACAACATGATGAGAACAAACATTTGTATGTATAATTTCATAAACATAAAAGAGCTACAAAACTTGTTCCTTGATGTTGTGAATCTCCTCCATTGACCTCAATCCTCTCCAAGAATGATAAGCTCTCCATCCTAATTTCTCCAACGTAAACTAATTCTCATCAGCCTGCCTCAACTCCCCCACATATGGCTTGATTAATAGGCCAAAAGGAAATAATTTGAGATCCTTAGTCCAAGGATGAGATCCACTAAAAGAGGGATGAGGGCTCCTTGAAGAATGGGGATTAGCTCCATAAAAAATGAGGTTATGCTCGAATAAACATGAGTTCCAACCATTTTGTTGGGACTAATTCGCACAAAAATGCTTCTAGATCTCACTTTTTATTGAGTCAAGTGCACACATTTTAGTGGGATACAGAGCACACATCTGCACAAGGATCAATATCAGTAACTTCCCATGTGCAAAAACTGACTAGGAAACTGCGCAGGAGACTAAAAGTGGGTTTATGGACCATGTTTCCTAGAATTTTATTTTATTCAAGGTACATAGTTTTTGAATTAAAAAATAGTGCTTCATGGCACTTGTTGATCCGTAAATTCTCATGGATATTCCACTGAACAGTTCGCCACAACAGGTCTGATAATGTTATATTAAAAATCTGAGATTCTACACTAATACAGTTTTATTTAATTTCTAGATCCGTATATCTTACTTTAATTAGTGCATGCATGTAAAAGTAAATTATGAAAAATATAAGAGAACGGAAAAATAAGCACACGCACACACATAATACACAAGATATTCTCTCTGGGAAACCCTTCTGGGAGAAAACCCAACTGGAACATGATGCTGCTTCGCTCTCTTTCTTTGTCTAGAAATGTGGCTGCAAGTACAAAGAAGTAATGCTTGTGGCCCATGGGCTACTACAGTACATAGATACTCTCCATGGGCTCTACCTCCTATCTCTCCTAGCTATCTTTTGTCATCTATGGAACAAATTCTCTCGAACATCTTCCTCCTAGTGGCTCAGTTATAACACAGCCCGATAACCTACTAGTGGTCAAGTTTGACGACATCAACTCTTAACTAGAGTTACAAAATAGACTCTTCTAGAGTCTTCTACATCAAAAAAACGTGGCTAGCCCCTTTTCCATGAATAATGGGGGCTGACGCAACATCCTCCCAAATTATAGGTGTGAAAACTGGAAGGATAACTTCTAAGTGGCATAAATTTTGCATACGAACTCCCATTGACGCAATTCTTGTGCCGTTGGAAATATTTCTGTGTAATCAGGCTAATTCCTTCCCTTAATCTATCTTTTCTTGAATCATAAGCTAACAAGGTTAGAAAATTAAATTCATACCTTATTATGACATGCTTGATGAAGATCCCCCTCTGTGCTTTAATGTAACTCCTCCATGCTTGAATCCATACCTGCACACAAGGAAACAACAAAGTATCAAAGGCATATGCATCATAAATGATTCAATAATTAAAACTAGTGATCAAGGATACTAGTAAAAAACATCATTCCAATTGACAAATAGAAATAACATAAACCATTCATGAGATTCAAGAATTAATCCATTAAAAAATGCAGTGAGAAGAAACACTTGTATGTATTAATTTCATAAACATAAAAGAGATAAAAACTTGTGCCTTGATGTTGTGAATCTCCTCCCATTGATCTCAATCCTCTCCAGAATGATAAGCTCTCCATCCTAATTTCTCCAGCATAAACTTATTCTCAGCAGCCTCCCTCAACTCCCCCATCTATGGCTTGATTAATAGGCCAAAAGGAAGTAATTTGAGATCCTTAGTCCAAGGATGAGATATACTAAAAGAGGGATGAGGGATCCTTGAAGAATGGGGATTAGATTCATCAAAAATGAGGTTAGGTGCGAATAAACATGAGTTCGAGGCTTTTTGTTGGGACCAATTCGCACAATAATGTTTCTAGATCTCACTTTTTATTTTCACTTTTTATTTAGTCAAGTGTGCACTTTTTAGTGGCAAACGGAGCACACATCTGTGTAGGGATCAATATCAGTAAGTGCACAGGAGAATAACAGTGGGATTATGGACCATGTTTCCCAGAATTTTTTTATTTTATTCAAAGTAACTAATTTTTTGACTTACAAGGAAGTGCTTCATGACACTTGGATTGATCTGTAAACTGTCATGGATATTCCATTAGACAGTTCATCACAATAGGTCTAATAATATTATATTAAAAATATGATATTCTACACTATTACAGTTTTATTTAATTTCTAGATCTGTAGATCTTACTGTAATTAGTGCATGCATGTAAAAGTAAATTATGCAGAAAAGAAGAGAACAAAAAGATAAGCAAACACACACATAATACACAAGATATGCTCTCTAGGAAACCCTTTCGGGAGAAAACCCAGCTAGAAGGTGAGGTGGCTTCGCTCTCTTTCTCTATCTGGAAATATGGTTGTGGGTACAAAGAAGTAATTCATGTAGCCCACGGGTTGCTATAGTGCACATATCCTCTCTATGTGCTCTACCTTCTATCTCTCCTCCCTAGCTTTGCTCATATACGAAACAAATTCTCTCGAAAGAATGGAATGCCTATTCCTCCTAGTGGCCCTATTATAACATAACCTGATAACCTTCTAGTGGTTAAGTTTGCCTACATGAACTCTTAATTTGAGTAATAAAGTAGACTCTTCTAGATTCTTGTACATCACAAACATGTGGCTAGCCCATTTCCATCACTAATGGGGGCTGACATGACATCCTCCCGAACTATAGGTGTGAAAACATGAAGTTCAACTTCTGAGTGGTATAACATTTGCATACGGACTCAGATTGACACAATTCTTCCGTCATTGGAGAGATTTCTATGAAATCAACCTAATTACTTCCTTGAATTCATTTTTTCTTGAATCATAAGCTAACAAGATGAGAAAAGGAAATCCATACCTTATTATGGCATGCTTGATGAAGATGCCCCTTTGTGCTTCAATGCAACTCCTCCATGCTTGAATCCAGACCTACACACATGGAAACAACAAAGGATCAAAGGCATATGCAACATAAATTATTCAATAATTAAAACTAGTGATCAAGGAGACTAGTAACAAACATCATTCTAATGGACAAATAGAAATAGCATACACCATTCATGATATTCATGAATTAATCCATTAAACAACACAATGAGAAGAAACACTTATCTGTATTAATTTCAAAAACATAAAAGAGCTACAAAACTTGTGCCTTGATGTTGTGAACCTCCTCCCATTGATCTCAACCCTCTCCAAGAATGATAAGCTCTCCATCCGAATTTCTCCAACATAAACTTATGCTTAGCAGCCTCCCTCAAGTCCACCACCTATGGCTTGACTACTAGGCTAAAAGGAAGTAATTTTAGATCCTTAGTCCATGTATGAGATCCACTAAAAGAGGGATGAGGGCTCCTTGAAGAATGGGGATTAACTCCATCAACAATGAGGTTAGGATCAAATAAACATGAGTTCGAGGATTTTTGTTGGGACTGATTCGTACAAAAATGCTTCTAGATCTCACTTTTTATTTTTGCTTTTTATTGAGTCATGTGCACACTTTTTAGTGGCAGACGGAGTGCACATCTACGCAGGGATCAATACCAGTAACTGCACATATGCGAAAACTTACTAGGAAACTGCACATGAGACTAAAAGTGGGTTTATGGACTGTGTTTCCCAGAATTTTTATTTTATTCAAGGTATATAAGTTGTTGAATTACAAGGGAGTGCTTCATGACACTTGGATTGATCCATAAACTGCCGTCGATATTCCACAGGATAGTTTGTCACAACAAGTTTGATAATATTATATTAAAAATATGAGATTTTACACTATTATAATTTTATTTAATTTCTAGATCTGTAGATCTTACTGTAATTAGTGCATGCATGTAAACGTAAATTATGCTGAAAAGGATAGAATGAAAAAATAAGAACACGCACATAATACATAAGATATGCTTTGTGGGAAACCCTTCAGGAGCAAACCCAGCTAGAAGGTGAGGTCGCTTCGCTTTCTTTCTCTGTCTAGAAATATGGTTGTAAGTACAAAAAAATAATGTCTATGGCCTGTGGGATACTACATTGCACAGATACTCTCTGTGTGCTCTACCTCCTATCTCTCTTGGCTATATTTTCTCATCTATGGAACAAATGCTCTCGAAAGAATGGAATGCCTCTTCCTCCTAGAGGCCCAGTTATAACACAACCTGATAACCTACTAGTGGTTAAGATTGACTACATCAACTCTTAACTAGAGTTACAAAATAGACTCTTCTAGAGTCTTCTATGTCACAAACATGTGTCTAGCCCTTTTCCATCAATAATGGGGGTTGACATGACATCCTCCCAAACTATAGGTGTGAAAACAGGAAGGTCAACCTCTGAGTGGCATAACTTGTTCATACGGACTCTGATTGACGCAATTCTTGCACCGTTGCAAAGCTTTCTATGTAGTAAAGCTAATTCCTTCCTTGAATCTATATTTTCTTGAATAATAAGCTAACAAGGTGAGAAATGGAAATTCATACCTTATTATGACAAGCTTGATGAAGATCCCCCTTTATGATTCAATGTAGCTCTTCCATGCTTGAATCCAGACCTGCAATTATGGAAACAACAAAGGATCAAAGGCATATGCAACATAAATGATTCAATAATTCAAACTAGTGATCAAGGAGACTAATAACAAACATCATTCCAATGGACAAATAGAAATAACATAAACCATTCATGAGATTCATGAATTAATCCATTAAACAATGCAGTGACAAGAAACAATTGTCTGTATTAATTTTAGAAACATAAAAGAGCGACAAAACTTGTTCCTTGATGTTGTGAATCTCCGCCCATTGATCTCAATCCTCTCCAAGAATGATAAGCTCTCCATCCTAATTTCTCCATCATAAACTTATTCTCAGCAGCCTCCCTCAACTCCCCCATCTATGGCTTGATTGATATGACAAAAGGAAGTAATTTGAGATCCTTAGTCCAAGGATGAGATCCACTAAAAAAGGGATGAGGGCTTCATGAATAATGGGGATTAGCTCCATAAAAAATGAGGTTAGGCTCGAATAAACATGAGTTCGAGGCTTTTTGTTGGGGCTGATTTGCACAACAATTCTTCTATATCTCACTTTTTATTTTCTCTTTTTTTTTAGTCATGTGTGCACTTTTTAGTGGCAAACAGAGTGCACATCTATGTAGGTATCAATATCAATAACTGCACATGTGCAAAAATTGACTAGGAAACTACACAGGAGACTAAAAGTGGGTTTATGGACCATGTTTCCCAGAATTTTTATTTTATTGAAGGTATATAAGTTGTTGACTTATAAGGGAGTGCTTCATGAAACTTGGATTGATCCGTAAACTATCATGGATATTCCGTTGGACAGTGTGTCACAACAGGTCTGGTAATATTATATTAAAAATCTGTGATTCTACACTATTACAATTTATTTAATTTCTAGATCTATAGATCTTATTGTTATTAGTGCATGCATGTAAAATTAAATTATGCAGAAAATAAAATAACGACAAAATAAGAACACACACACATAATATATGAGATATTCTCTCTGGGAAACCCTTTCGAGAGAAAACCCAATTAGAAGGTCAAGCCAGTTCGCTCTCTTTCTCTGTATGGAAATATGGTTGCAAGTACAAAGAAGTAATGTATGTGTCCCATGGGTTGCTAAAGTGAAAAAATCCTCTCTATGTTCTCTACCTCCTATCTCTCCTGGTTATCTTTTCTCATCTATGGAACAAATTCTCTCAAAAGAATGGAATTCCTCTTCCTCCCAGTTGCCCCGTTATAAGACAACCTGATAACCTACTAGTGGTTAAGTTTGACTACATCAACTCTTAACTAGAGCTACAAAATAGACCCTTCTAGAGTCTTCTACATCAGAAACATGTGGCTGGGGCTAACACGACATCCTTTCGAACTATAGGTGTGAAAATAGGAAGGTTAACTTCTGAGTGGCAGAACTTTTGCATACGGACTCTGATTGATGCAATTCTTATGTCATCAGAAATATTTATGTGTAATAAAGCTAATTTCTTCCCTGAATATATATTTTACCAAATCATAACCTAAGAAGGTGAGAAAACAAATTCATACCTTATTACGACATGCTTGAGGAAGACCCCCTTTGTGCTTCAATGCAACTCCTCCATGCTTGAATCCAAACCTGTACACATGGAAACAACAAAGGATCAAATGAATATGCGAAAAAACTGATTCAATAATTCAAACTTGTGATCAAGGAGACTAGTAAAAAACATCATTCCATGGAAGAAAATAAATAAGATAAAGCATTCATGAGATTCATGAATTAATCCATTAAAAAATGCAGTGAGAAGAAATGCTTGTCTGTATTAATTCCAGAAACATAAAAGAGCTACAAAACTTCTGCCTTGATGTTGTGAATCTCCTCTGATTGATCTCAATCCTCTCTAATAATGATAAGCTCTCCATCCTAATTTCTCCAACATAAACTTATTCTTAGCAGCCTCCCTCAACTCCCCTCATATAGCTTGATTAATAGACCAAAAGGAAGTAATTTGAGATTCTTAGTCTAAGGATAGGATCCACCAAAAGAGGGATTAGGGATCCTTGATGAATGGGGGTTAGCTGCATCAAAAATGAGGTTAGGTTCGAATAAACATGAGTTAGAGGCTTTTTGTTGGGACTTATTCGCACAACAATGCTTCTAGACCTCACTTTTTATTTTTGCTTTTTATAGAGTCATGTGTGCACTTTTTAGTGGCATATAGAGTGCACATTGGCACAAGGATCAATATCAGTAACTGAACATGCACGGAAAATGACTAGGAAACTACACAAGAGACTAAAAGTGGGTTTATGGACCATGTTTCCCATAATTTTTATTTTATTCAAGGTATATAAGTTGTTGGCTTACAAGGGAGTGTTTCATGAAACTTGGATTAATCCATAAACTATCATGGATATTCCATTAGACAGTTCATCACAACAGGTCTAATAATATTATATTAAAAACCTGAGATTGTACACTATCTTGGGTTTTATTTAATTTCTAGATCTGTAGATTTTACTATTTAGTGAATGCATGTAAAATTAAATTATGCAAAAAATAAGAGAATGACAAAATAATCACACACACACACACACACACATAATACAAAAGATGTTCTCTCTCGGAAACCCTTTTGGGAGAAAACCGATCTGGAAAGTGAGGTCGCTTCTATTTCTTTCTCTGTCTGGAAATATGAATACAGGTACATAGAAGTAATGTTTGTGGCCCGTGGGCTGCTATAGTGCACAGATCCTCTCTGTGTGCTCCACCTCCTATCTCTCTGAGCTATCTTTTATCATCTATGGAACAAATGCTCTTGAAAGAATGGAATGCCTCTTCTTCCTAGTGGCCTGGTTATAACACAACCCGATAACCTACTAGTGGTTAAGTTTGACTACATCAACTCTTAACTAGAGTTGCAAATTAGACATTTCCAGAGTCTTATACATCACAAAAACGTGGCTAGCACCTTTTCCATGAGTAATGGGGGCTGGCGCGACATCCTCCTGAATTATAGATGTGAAAACATGAAGGTCAACTTCTGAGTGACATAACTTTTGCATACAGACTCCAATTTACGCAATTCTTGCGTCATTGGAAAGATTTTTGTCCAATCAAGCTAATTCCTTTCCCGAATCTATATTTTATTAAATCATAGGATAACAAGGTGATAAAAGAAAATTCATACCTTATTATGAAATTCTTGATGAAGATCCCCCTCTGTGCTTCAATGCAACTCCTTCATGCTTGAATCCAAACCTACACACATGGAAACAACAAAGGATCAAACGCATATGAAGCATAAATGATTCAATAATTAAAACTAGTGATCAAGGAGACTAGTAACAAACATCATTCCATCAAATAGAAATAACATAAGCCATTCATGAGATTCATGAATTAATCCATTAAACAACGCAGTGAGAAGAAACGCTTGTACATATTAATTTTAGAAACATAGAAGAGCTACAAAACTTGTGCCTTGATGTTATGACTCTCCTCCCATTGATCTCAATCCTCTCCAATAATGATAAGCTCTCCATCCTAATTTCTCCATCATAAACTTATTCTCAACAGCCTCCCTCAACTCTCCCACCTATGGCTTGATTCATAGGCCGAAAGGAAGTAATTTGAGATCCTTATTCCAAGGATGAGATCCACTAAAAGAGAGATGAGGTCTCCTTGAAGAATGCGGATTAGCTCCATCAAAAATGAGGTTAGGCTTGAATAAACATGAGTTCAAGATTTTTTATTGGCACGGATTCGCACAACAATGCTTCTAGATCTCACTTTTTATTTTCTCTTTTTATTGAGTCATGTGCGCACTTTTTAGTAGCAGGCAGAGTGCACATCTACGCAGGGATCAATATCAATAACTGCACATGCACAAAAAATAACTAGGAAACTGCACAGGAGACTAAAAGTGGGTTTATGGACCATGTTTCCCATTACTTTTATTTTATTCAAGGTATATAAATTTTTGACTTACAAGGGATTTTTTCATGACACTTGGATTGATCTGTAAACTGCCATGGATATTACACTGAACAGTTCGTTACAACAGGTCTAATAATATTATATTAAAAATCTGAGATTCTACGTTAATACAATTTTATTTAATTTCTAGTTCTGTAGATCTTACTACAATTAGTGCATGCATGTAAAAGTAAACTATAAAGAAAAGAAGAGAATGAAAAAATAAGAACACACACACATAATACACAAGATATTCTCTCTAGGAAACCCTTTCAGGAGTAAATCCAACTAGAAGGTGAGGTCGGTTCGCTTTCTTTCTCTGTCTAGAAATATGACTGCAAGTACAAAGAAATAATGTCTATGGCCTCTGGGCTGCTACAGTGCACAGATACTCTTTCTATGCTTGACCTCCTATCTCTCTTGGATATCTTTTCTCATCTATGGAACAAATGCTCTCGAAAGAATGGAATGCCTCTTCCTCCTAGAAACCCAGTTATAACACAACCCGATTACCTACTAGTGGTTAATTTTGACTACATCAAATCTTAACTAGAGTTACAAAATAGACTCTTCTAGAGTCTTCTACATCAAAAACACATGGCTAGACATTTTCCATCAATAATGGGGGCTGACGTGACATCCTCCCGAACTATAGGTGTGAAAACAGGAAGGTCAACTTTTGAGTGGCATAAATTTTTCATACGGACTCCGATTTGACGCAATTCTTGCATCGTTGGAAAGCTTTCTATGTAATCAAGCTATTTCCTTCCCTGGATCTATCTCTTCTTCAATAATAAGCTAACAAGGTGAGAAAATGAAATTCGTACCTTATTACGACATATTTGATTAAGATCCCCCTTTATGATTCGATGCAGCTCCTCCATGCTTGAATCTAGACCTGCACACATGGAAACAACAAAGGATAAAAGGCATATGTAGCATAAATGATTCAATAATTCAAACTAGTGATCAAGGAGACTAGTAACAAACATCATTCCAATGGACAAATAGAAATAACATAAACCATTCATGAGATTCATGAATTAATCCATTAAACAACACAGTGACGAGAAACTTTCGTCTGCATTAATTTTAGAAACATAAAAGAGCGACAAAACTTGTGCCTTGATGTTGTGAATCTCCTCCCATTGATCTCAATCCTCTCTAAGAATGATAAGCTCTCCATCCTCATTTCTCCAACATAAACTTATTCTCAGCAGCCTCCCTCAACTCCCCCACCTATGGCTTGATTAATATGACAAAAGGAAATAATTTGAGATCCTTTAGTCCAAGGATGAGATCCACTAAAAGAGGGATGAGGGCTTCTTGAAGAAATGGGATTAGCTCCATAAAAAATAAGGTTATGCTTGAATAAACATGAGTTCGAGGCTTTTTGTTGGGACTGATTCGCACAACAATGCTTCTAGATCTCACTTTTTATTTTTGATTTTTATTGAGTCATGTGTGCACTTTTTAGTGGCAGACATAGCACACATCTGTGTAGGTATCAATATCAGTAACTACACATGCGCGAAAACTGACTAGGAAACTGCACATGAGACTAAAAGTGGGTTTATGGACCATGTTTCCTAGATTTTTTATTTTATTCAAGGTATATAAGTTGTTGACTTACAAGGGATTGATTCATGACACTTGTATTGATCTGTAAACTATCGTGGATATTCCACTAGACATTCGTCACAACAGGTCAAGTAATATTATATTAAAAATCTGAGATTCTACACTATTCTAGTTTTATTTAATTTCTAGATTTGTAGATCTTGCTATTATTAGTGCATGCATGTAAAAGTAAATTATGGAGAAAAGAAGAGAACAGAAAAATAAGCACACACACACACACATAATACACAATATATGCTCTCTCGGAAACTTTTTTGGGAGAAAACCCAGTTGGAAGGTGAGGTCATTTCTCTCTCTTTCTATGTCTAGAAATATGGTTGCAGGTACAAAGAAGTAATGTCTATGGACCATGGGCTACTATAGTGAATAGATCCTCTCTATGTGCTCTACCTCCTATCTCGTCTAGCTATATTTTCTCATCTATGGAACAAATTCTCTCGAAAGAATGGAATGCCTCTTCCTCCTAGTGGCCCGGTTATAACACAACCTGATAACCTACTAGTGGTTAGGTTTGACTACATCAACTCTTAACTAGAATTACAAAATAGACTCTTCTAGAGTCTTCTACATCACAAACATCTACCTAGCCCCTTTTCCGTGAATAATGGGGGCTGACGTGACATCCTCCAAAACTATAGGTGTGAAGACAGGAAGGTCAACTTCTGAGTGAGATAACTTTTGCATACTGACTCCGATTGACGCAATTCTTATGTTGTTGGAAATATTTATGTCTATATAATAACATAAATGGTGTGGCGCAAAAGCAAAAAATTTGTATGCACAAAAATGTCATTTGATGCCTCAAAACGCTCCGAGAAGGTTTCATACCCCATTTCGCAAAACTAGGTCTCGCCAGTAAAAATGGTCCCATGAGCTGATTCCTCAACTTTTTCCACTCTGAATGTATCAAGATGGATGAAAAAAATTATAATGATCCAATTCATATCATGGATGGATGGCGAGAAATCCAATTTTATGATCATTTTCTTAATGTGACAAAATGTTGTGTAACAATCGGTACTGTTACTTTTCAGAGGGAGTCTAGTTCTCCTCTCACATTAAAAGATGTCATGTATGTTCTAAGTCTGAAGAAGAATTTGGTTTCAGTTGCTATGTTGGAGGACCATGGCTACGATGTGATACTTAGCAAGGAAATGATTTCCTTTGTCAAATAGCCTCAAGACAAATGAAGTAGATCGAGATTCGGGTGAAGAACTTTTACAAATTGGATGTAGAAGATTTTCCTTCTTTGAGCACAAAAGTAGAGAAGGTGCAGAGCCGAGACATCAATAAATTGTGGCATAGAATATTAGGTCTACATTGCTCACTTGAGTCAGCACACATGTAGCTCCTCAGGAGGATTTGAGGCCTTTGACAGGGAGCCGCATGTGTGTTGACTCAAGCGAGCAATGTATGAATTGAAACAAGCACCTTGTGCTTGGTACACCAGTATTAATAGCTATTTCACCAGGTTTGGTTTCACCAAAAGTGAATTAGATGTGAACCTTTACCATATTGTGGTTGAAGGTAAATTATTTATTATAATATTATATGTCAATGATTTAATTCTAATTGGTGATGAGAATTTGGTAAAATATTGCAAAGAGGATCTTGTAAGACAATTCGAGATGAAGGACCTGGGGCTCATGCATTATTTCCTTGGTATGAAAGTATGGCAAGGAGATGAGAAACTGTTTGTCTCTCAAGGTAAGTATTCTAACGAGATAATGAAGATGTTTCACATAGAGAGCAACAAACCCATGGAGACTCCTCTAGTAGGAAATTGGAGGAAGGAAGATGCTACTTTAGGTGAAGTAGTGGAGGCTACTATTTACAGGCAACTTGTGGGTTCACTTATGTATTTGGTGAACACATGAACAAACATATGTTTTGAATTTAACTAGCTTAGTCAAGCAATGGTTAAGACAATCAAACTCTATTGGAAGGCATATAAACATGTGTTGAGATACCTCAGAGGCATCACTCAGTTTGGTCCTTGGTACAAAAGGGAGTGAAGCTGCAAGGCTTCACAAATGCATATTGGGTAGGGAGTCCATCAAACATGAAGAGCACATCAAAGGGAATCTTTATTATTGGGTAAGCAACAGTTTATTGGTATAGCAAGAAGAGATATCAATTGCACTCATTTCAGCAGAAACAGAGTACATCGCTGCTAGTCAAGAAAATTGTGAGGCTATCTGGATGAGGACGATCCTTGTTGGGTTATTTGGTAAGAAGATGGATCCTACAGTGATTTACTGTGACAATTAGAGTTGTATCAAACTCTATAAGAATCGATTTTCCAATGATCAGTCCAAACATATCAAGATTTGGTATCACCATTTACGATACTGTGTGCAAAGGAGAATCATGTTGTTGGAGTACATTCCTACAAAGGCATTGTTAAGATACAAATTTTAGTTTCATAGAGGCAGGATTGGGGTAGAAGACAATCCCCTTCTTGTTGAGAGGGAGCATTGAAAATGCAACAAGAAAATTCTAATTTATTTTTGTCCTTGAATTAAATTAGGAATAAAATTGTAATTTCACATCACATGAAAACTTGTATTAGTTAACTAAGTTAATTTGACTTAGTTGGCTCACTTAATTCGAGTTGAGGGTATAACTTAAGTCATGTAGAGTGTCTCCTACATTATAGGATCCCTTGTTGAGTTTATTTTGAGTTGTAATTAATTAATTTAGTTTAATTGAGTTAAAGTCAGTTAAACTAGTTCCAACTTGGAAGAACTAATGGGAGGTCTATTAGTGTGGTGTGCCTAGAGTGATCAACCAGTACCTGATGATTCATTCATAAATTACTCATGCATGTCAGATCTAGGAGTTACCTAGTTGAGATTGGAGTTTAGGGACAGTGTACTATCAGTTGTATAGTCATCTAAATTGTACAGGTGGTGCATGCGATTAGAAGAAGGCCTCTGAGGATTGTGTAGTTCCAATTAGGAATTTCCGTGATTAATAGGGGGATAATTCCCAAGGAAACAACGCAAGGAAATAGGGACTTGGGCAAGCAAGAAATTGGTTAAGTATTGGCTTGGGCTTATCTAGGAAGCTGTGAGACAGATAGAGATAGTGCAGAGGTTGCTCGAGCTTGAGAAAAGCATTGTAATATTCTCATATTTCTTAATAATGCAATATACAGATAGCAAGGGTTTTAGCTGCGGTTTTCCCCGGGAAATCATTATGTAATGTTTAGATTGAATTATTTCTCCTATATGCTTCATGATTTCACAATCATTTAATTGTTCCGGCTAATGAGTAGAGTAGATTCAAGTCTATTGTTTTAGTAAATTAAAATTAGTAGTTTGAATCTACAAGGAATTTCTACAAAGGAATTCAGTGTGACGACAAATATTGTTCAATTATCTAACATTCGATGTGATGTTGTAGACTAGTGCACAGTGGCAGCTAGGAATTTTCTTTCCAAAGGGGAACACCTTACTACGTAAATAAAATATTTATAAACTATTTTAATTTTAAAATGAATTATGGTTTTGGGCATGTGGTATTGATAAGAAATAGTAGTGGCACATGGTATTGTAATAAAGCCTATTTACAAGATAATAATATCCATGGTAAAATAGGGTGAATATTTATGGTTAAAAAACTTGTAATATTATAATTATTATGTTTTTATTTTAATTTATATGTTAAAAATGGATCTTAATTTACAATACTATTATGTTCATTTATATCTATTGTTTATATGTTATATATTTTATGTGATATGTATATTATAATTTTTTTTATTTAACAAATTGTTTATGATTTTATTGATAGAAAAAAATTAGAATATAAGAAATGAGAAATAATTGAGCTAACATTTAAATCTTACACCATTTATGGACACTACAATATATGCCACCATATTTTTTTTTTTTGCCATTTTTTTGAAAAATATGTTAAAATATTTTGATTTGAAAATCACTTATGGTTATTGGCAATTCAGTATTTGTAGGTCATGGTATTAGACTATGTAAATATTCATGTTTAAAAACTTGTTATAATATAAGTTTATTGTAAGAATTAAGTTTTTATTTGCTTAGTAATTAAATTTAAATATGTTAGAGAATGAATATAAAATGAATATGTTATGATAAAAAGAATGTATATGTGAATAATATTATGATTTTCTTTTTTACTTAAAAAATTATTAGTAATTTTATTAATAAAAACAAAATTACGATATAAAATAATTGAACTAAAAAAATTAAAAAAACATACATCTCTTCTGTACTGAACTTAACGAGATAAGAATTATTATATTTTACCTGCTCCCAGGTGGGAAACCTCTTCTAATGGTTCCCGCTCTCCATGGAGTTTGGAACTGTATATGAATGTGTATATGAATGTTCTCTTTTCAGAGGGAGCCACAATGGGAGCTGGGCAAAGTTCCGAGATCTTTGAAAACTGTTTTTTTAGTTCGATTCCCTCGGGTTGGGGAATACAAAACCACTAGAGAAATACACTGAATTGCCCACAAAACATAAGCCTATGTTGAAACCTTTCGAGGAAGAAAGCCCAAAGATATCCTTAACACTGATATCCTTAATTGAGAAACTGGAGCAATCTCTTGATGGGTTAAGGAAGCATGAGGCACCTAGATGTAAGGGTGATATCTGGGATATTATGCTGATGAGTATTTTTTTGTTATTTTTTATGTATATCTAGGATGTCATGCTGATGAATATATCTTTTGTTGTTTATGTATATATATCTCAGAAAATTGTGTGCGCATATTGTATGTGGCAATCAATGCTTAAACATTAGAGTTGCTTTACTGTTTCTCTTAAGAATAACTAGAGAAACATGTAAAACTATTCTTTTATATTTTTAAGCCATGTGTAAGAGAACCGATAATGAACTTGACATTTTAATGTTAGATTATTGTATGTGGAAATCAATGCTTAAACATTAGAGTTGCTTTACTTTTTCTCTTAAGAATAACTAGAGAAACATGTAAAACTATTCTTTTATATTTTTAAGCCATGTGTAAGAGAACCGATAATGAACTTGACATTTTAATGTTAGATTTTAAGCTTCCGTCATTTAGGGATTTTTTATTCAGATTATGCACATCATTATGTGTCTCTTGTTGTTGACGTTTCGAATCCCAACGTGGATCCATCTTCAAGACAGAAGTGATAGATTGAAAGAGAAACTTACCAACCAAAACAAATAATTTCACATCAGTCGGTCTTCTTTCAATCTTAATCCTTGAATTTTCATGAAAATACTCTTTGTTGAAAAAATATTAATTTTAATTATTATATAAATTATATAAATAAATGAATAAAAAAAAGTATTTTTTATTTTATATTTTTTATTTTTTAATTAGGCCGATAAGCCTTCCTTTGAAACAGCATTTCGTTGTCCTTTTGATTCTCAGATAGACATCTGGCGCATTTGGTTTAATTGACATCTGGCCTGTGTTTATGTGCTCTGATTGACATCTGTTCAAGTTAAATATCTCATACATCGGCATGGAAAGTGGGCTATACTATTAATCGCCATAATTGTGGCATGTGGGGCACTGTTGGCGATGGTGCAAAATATCAGGTCGCAACCAATCCCCACAACACCGTGTTCGACGTGAAAAGACTCATTGGAAGGCGATTCAGTGACCTCGATGTACAGAGTGACATGAAACTATGGCCCTTCACTGTAGTTTGCGGGGACAATGACAAGCCTCTCATCCAAGTTGAGTACAAAGGCCAGAGGAAGGATTTTTCAGCAGAGGAGATATCTTCTATGGTATTATCGAAGATGAAGATGATAGCCGAAGCATATCTCAAATCTGATGTCAAAAATGCCATGGTCACAGTGCCGGCCTATTTTAGCAATTCTCAAAGGAAGGCCACTAAAGATGCTGTTGTCATTGCGGGTCTTAATGTGATGAGGATTATTAATGAACCCAGTGCAGCAGCTATAGCTTATGGGTTTTCTACACAGTGCACTGAAAAGAAGACAATCCTAATTTTTGACCTGGGTGGAGGAACTTTTGACGTTTCCATCCTTACTGTTGAGAGTGGTAAATTTGAGGTGAAGGTTGTTGGAGGGGACATGCATTTGGGAGGGGAGGATTTTGATAACAGGATGCTAAATTACTGTGTTCAGCAATTCGAGAGAAGAAACAAAAAGGAGTTGAGTACAAATGTAAAAGCTCTGCGGAGACTGCGCTCAGAATGCGATAGAGCAAAAAGAAGTCTGTCTTCCGCTGTGGAAACTGTGATTGATATTGATTCTCTCTACGAAGGATTAGACTTTCACATAAAGATTGCAAGGGCAAAGTTTGAAGCACTCAACGCTGAGTTGTTCCAAAAGTGTATGAAAATCGTGAAGCAATGTCTAGAAGACGCCAAGCTGAGCAAAGAGCAAATTGACGAAGTTATACTGGTAGGCGGCTCCACCCGCATTCCAAAGCTCCAGGAACTCCTTCAAAACTTCGTTGATGCAAAAAAACTCTGCAAAAGTTTAAATCCTGATGAAGCTGTTGCACATGGTGCTGCACTTCAGGCTGCAACCCTAAACGAGGAAATCGTCCACCTAGTACTAATGGACGTAACACCTTTGAGTCTAGGAATTGAAGTTCATGGAGATGTTATGGCTGTAGTCGTTCCCAGGAATACTCCCATTCCCACTCGGAGGGAGGGCCACTTCACTACCCTGCGTGACAGTGGGTTATTCAATGTGTCATTTAATGTTTATGAAGGTGAGAGAGCTATGGTTGTCGACAACAATTTGCTTGGTCAATTTATTTTATGGGGAATTCAGGCATCTCCATTTGAAAGGCCACAACTTAAAGTTGTGTTTGAAGTGGATGTGGATGGAATCCTGAAAGTGTCTGCCGAGGATGAAAGAAGCGGGGTAAGTAATCAAATTACAATTGCTAACGACGGTGGTCGGCTGAAAAAAGAGGAGATTGCGAGAATGTTGGGTGATGCAGAGAGATTCCGACGGGAGGATGAAGAGGCCAAGAAGAGGCATATTGCCAGAGAAAATTTGGCCACTTGTGTTTACAATGTGAGAAGCAGAGTCAAAGAAGCCAGAATCAAGGGAAGCATCACAAATTCAGAAAATATGGAGCAAATGTTACATGGATGGATGAAAATGATTCCGCAGAGGTTGAAGAATTGGAAGAGAAATTGAAAGCCCTCAAATTGAAATGCAGGTGATTGAAAAAGAAAGGACGATTTACTGAACTTTGAAACCTTGCGCTTCTTCAATTTTAGATAATGGTATCCAGAATATATCAATAATTTATGTACTAAGATAATATGTAATGTGCAAGATAATATTATTCTATACATTAAGGATTGCCATCATACAATTTTCATATGACTTTATTAGACTTTATTTAATGTTTATTTTATATTTTTCATTATTATTATATGTGGCAAATAACATTATTCTATACATTAAAGACTGCCCTCTGTTGGCTTGCATGTTCACCACTTTGTGTCTCACATGTTAACCACTTTGCTTATAAAAAATTACAAGATTAAAATTATCTTAAGAAAATGCTCCGTAAGATAAGATGATTTAATTTTATTAATGTCCCACAAATTATCATAAATAGATCGATGGGACAAATTATCATAAATAGGTCAATGGGACAAGGATACAACTAGTATTAGTATAATGTGGGAGTGGTAACAAGAATCCAAAGTCAGATGAGAATGCTCCATAAAGTAACATAACATAATTTTATTAATGTCTAACAAATAACCATAAATGACTGAAGGTTACAACTAGTATGAGTCTAACAAATAACCATAAATAGGTGAATGGGATTGAAGGATACAACTAGTATGAATACAATGTGGGAGTGCAAATATAATTTTATTAATGTTTAACAAATAACCATAAATAGGTCAATGAGACTGAAGGATACCATTAATATGAGTACAATGTGGGAGTGCAAATGCAACTCTTAGAAAATGCCAAAGTTCAACCTAAGATAACATATAAGATGAAATGAAGTAAAAAATGATACATAATAGGATAGCCACAATGAAGTTTAGTATTCTTATCCACATGGACATTAACTAAGGAAAAAAGGCTGATCATACTTATTGAAAAACAGAGTAATACATAATATCAAGTCTTTCTCACCATCTCTTCTCTATTTCAGTGAAAGTAATATGTGAAAACCCATCAATCTCTGATGTAAGTTTCATGTCTGTTAAGCAAGTCACATGATGGTTGTTTTGTAGTTTTTCTCTATGTTAGGACAGCTTGATCATTTTCATGAGAAATGCAAGGGTGTCACTCTTCTTAGACACCAGTACCACTATCCAATTAGGAGAACTTTAGAGGTTGTAGACAATTATACGAAAGACTGTGTACAATTGGATGATCTTTGGGTGCTGAATTACTTCTTAACCAAAATTCGCAGTGAAGGTCAAGTGAACTCATAAGTTATTTTGTTTTCTCTATTCTAAAATTTGAAACTGAATTCAAAACCTTCACTGTTTTCCTGACACATTTGTTCTTTTGGGTATTGTTTTGTATGGAGGTTTCTTACTTGAATCCCCTTTGTTGTTTTATTTTTGGATGAACCTAAATAAAATCTTTCCCTATTTCTACTTTCCACTTTTGAGTGTATATAAAAAGGTGAATTGGTATCCTTGAGTATCTTTCCAGACACCCTAGATCCCTCAGCAGCTGCTAAAAGGTCCCTACTAATAATGTGCCACAGTTTTTGGTAGAAATCAATAGGGAAACCAACAGGCCTGGGGTCCTTACCTATTTCATTTGAGTACATGATGAGCCCCAAAAATGTACAATTATTTGGGCTCATTCAACTTCCTAATTTGGCTTAGTCCACCATTCTCATTTGTTTATTGCATGTTTTTGATTATTTTTATGTTAATAGAGTGAATTTGGTTAGTCATTATGCCAACAAGTCTAATGGGTGCTTTGTGTAGCCTTGTTGGTCAACTTGGAGACAAAATTGAAGGTCTTAATGAGCACTTGGCAGCCAAATTCGTGGGAGAACAAGCTAGAGGATTTGTAAGAAGGTGTCCCCCTCATTTATGGGTCCTTACCTCGAATTCTCCACCATCAGCTCGGAGTTCAAAGGCCACCAAATCAATGAGCACAAGGGCAGCCAAGCAAGTCAAGTTGGACTGCTGTTAACTACAAGTCAAGGGCAGCCAAGCAAGTCAAGCTGGACTACTGTTAATTGCAAGTCTTGGGCAGCTGAGTCCCTAACTTTTAGGAGGACTGTTGGGTCCTCAAATTTGTATAAATAAGAGAGCTTATGGCCTCATTTTGG
>APFE031044668.1:0-20097 GCA_000404065.3 Pinus taeda
GAACTCTATCAGATGTGACCTTTCTACAATAGCTCCTGAATCTACCTCTTGATTTCATCATTCTCTAGAATGGATCGCCAATAGATTGGTCCATTGGGCAGTGGTGCACTTGGGGTCAGTTTGATTGACTACTTGACCTGGCAGTGCAAAGGAACCCTTGCAAGGAGGTGAAGATTTCCTCGTACTCCTCCATGACCTTGACCATCCGTAGTTGTCGTGTGGAGAGGCCTTGTCTAGAGGTTGTGGCCATGACACTCTTCCTTCCCTAAGGGCATATCATCAGGAAAGAAAAATTTTCTAGTTTTGGAAATGAGCTTACTGCATTCTTTTGCAGTAACTAAAGAGATGGAAGTAGGCATGCTAGCTCTGGTATCTTGTTCAACATATTTTTCAAAGTAACAATAACAGCACGAGGCCTTGATTCATACACAGCATGTCATTTCCACAAGTATGGTTGGACTAATAACAAATCACAAACATCAAGGGGAGCAACACCACATAATACCTCATCTGTGAAGGGCTTGATGTTGTATGGAAAGCAACACTATTGGCTCACACAAAGATCCCATCGTTGGTGAAGCCACCTGATGCTGTATTGTTTGGGATGTGCTGTGGTTGATATGCCTAGTTGCTTCACAACCTCTACCTAAATAAGGTGCATTTAGCTCCTATTGTCAATAATGAACTGTAGAGGGGAACCCTTTACCCACATCTGGGAGTGGAAGAGGCAATCCTCCTCCTCTGGATCTTCGGGTTCCTCCTTCACTATATTCGTGGTGGAAATGGTGGTGTTGGGCTCTGCGTTGATATTTTTCTTCCCTTTTTCATTCCCCTTGTTGGGTTCTAACTTGGACTTGGAACATGCATCTGACTCTGAAGCCTTTAGCTTAACCACTAGTGACTTCTTGGCTTGACTCTCACTTGTGTTGTGAGCGGAGCTCTTATGGAACTCACTCAACTTTCCTGTGTCCTTCTTTAGCTTCATGGTGTTGTTCTTTGGTTACGGCTTTGGCAGGTTGTCCTGGGCCACCCTGCCTTGGCTTTGTTCTTTGTTATGTGTTTTGGGGGCACCTTTCCCTTGCTTCAAATTCACAGATCCAAAGTCTCTCTTCTTCTATTTAAACTTCTGATCGATCTTGACAATGTATTGGTATGTCGTGCTGAGCGAGGACATGTCCCATAACTCCATCTCATCGTAGATGTACTTGTGTACATAGCTATGGTATTTGAGTACCAAATGCTGCTCAGTATCCTTGATATCCAACTTTCTACGAAGGGTATGAAAAATATTGGTAAACTCCGGCACATCTTGGTCCCTTCCCTACCACAGCAAGGTCCACTTTATGTATTTATCCTCATAGCTTCCGACAGAGTAGAACTGCTCCTTGATGGCATCCTGGAATGAATTCCAAGTGGGTGCAGCTGAAAACAGTGAGGTCGTAATTTCATCCTTCTGCTCGCGGTAGGTTTCCCACCAGTCCCTGATGTGGCAGGTGGCTTTGAGAAGAGCGAAAGTAATCTTTTCATGTCCCGAAAAATCATGAACAAAAAAATACCCTTATAGTAGATTTAACCAATTGCCTATAGAATTTGTGTCTATCTGACCCTCAAATGTGGGAATGTCAAAGTTAACTTGTACCTTAAAGGGTGTGGCGCTTCCATAGTAGCTGCTAGAAGTAGATGTGTCACCCCTGGGTTGTCGCTGAAGGATTTGGGCAAAGTTGTCCATCATCACATTCCTTTGTCACTCGAGGGCCTCCTCGAGCAAGATTTTGATAGGATCTCCTTCCCCCCCGTCTTTCTTTTCATCTTCCAAGGGAGGTCTTCGGGGTCTATGAGGCTGGTCTTGCATAGAGTAGACTAGTTCAAGCCCTAACTCCTTATATCCTGACCTCGTTAGGAACATGCAAAGAGAAACATAGAAAGAGCAGACTGCTCTAATACCACTAATCCAGATTTAAATGGGAACACAAAAAATTATATATATAACTATAAATACAGAGATGCAGTAGAAATAATACTTCATTTTATTAATGTAAAATACTAAAATATGCCTAGTAACAAAAATGGAAATAAACTAGCTCAGGAAATGGTAGCTTATCCCTAAGAAGAGACGTCAAGGCTACATGCCTTTGAACTACCTTACAATGAGACTCAAGGCATCTTTTATTATTTAACAATAAGAGAAAACCCTAAAAAAATAAAACCCAAACCTGAGGAGATGTAACACCAAGAGATTATGGGCCCTATTGGGGTTAGTTGGACAACCAACTTCCCGGGGTCATGACTTGGTCATATTATCTCCACTTGATGCACATGATACTCCATTGGAAAGATCTCTCTGAGGACTACGAAAGAAAAAATTCCTTTTATTAAAAATGGTTGGCAGTAGATTTCCAAAACATGTCATTTGGGGCCTATAAATGGCTCCATAAGTTTAGAACCCGAAAAACTGCTAAAAATAGTAAATTATGCTACAATGAAGGAAACTAAAAAACATAGAGAAACAATGGCAGGGGTCCAAGTGGAATTGGCAGGTGGCCACCAATATCCACATGGATCATATCATTCATGGCATGGTGAAATATGCCTCTACCTTGTAGATTTTTTTCCCTCTAAATCCTTTTTGTTTCACTTGTCCAGTAAAAACATGTTTCAAAAAATATTTTCGCTTACTAAAGAACACATCATAACCTCTGTCCTCTAATACATCTAAATAAATCAAAATCTTCTTCATCTCAGGTACATACATAACATCTTTTAGATGAATATGGGAGCCTGACTCCCTCTTAAAGGTGGAAACACCAATTCCTTTGGTACTATACCTCCCATCATCTCCAAAGTCTATGTGCAATTTGAGATTGTTCT
Organism: Pinus taeda; assembly: GCA_000404065.3. Taxonomy (NCBI): domain Eukaryota; kingdom Viridiplantae; phylum Streptophyta; class Pinopsida; order Pinales; family Pinaceae; genus Pinus; species Pinus taeda. The sequence goes on from APFE031044668.1 coordinate 2,869, forward strand.
CGTCTAGGCTAATAAATAATATCTTTCTTCCTATTTTATGATATGAGGCACCAGAATCTAGGTATCACTAACTCCCTCTTATTGTGATTTCCTTACATGAAAAGACGGCGAAATCTAACATGAATTGATATTCCAAAGCTTCTCCCCCTACTCCTCCTACAAGCTCCTTGCTATATTTCTTTTATGGACACTTGGTTTCATATTTTCCATATTCATGCCAATCAAAACATTTTATTTTGATGAGGTTTATCTTGTTTGCATTGTTCTGGATGGATTCTACCTCCCCTTGGGCCTTCATGCCTCCAACCTTCTTTCCTTTTCCAACTAGAGCACACTCTTCTTACTCATATGCAATGGATGTGACACCATCTCTATTGTTTCTTCTGATCTTCTCATGTAGAAAATTAGACCAAAGTCTCTCCCAATCTGATATCTTGTCCCTTCCATTAAATGAATCCTAATAACTATGTTGGGACTTTAGAAGGCAAAGGTATGCTAAGCTCATAATTTCTAATCATGGAACATTTTCTCCTACTCCTCCAATTTCATCTTGAACTTGATTGAATCTAAGTAGGTATTGAAAAAGTGTTTCATTCTTCTACATGTGAATGCTCCCGAGTTTATCTCTCAGTGCTAATTTCCTAGCATCACTACTACCCTAGAATATAGTTGTGATTATTTTCCACATTGAAAAATGACTCTCATTTCAACACGAGTTTGAAACCATATGATCTTTGACACCCTATAGAATAATCCTCCTGACCCTTCATGTGTCTTTCTTCCACTGAGCAAGTGCTTATGCATTTCATGCAACTAGTTTTAGAATACCAGTTTGTGTGTATTCCCATACTCCATTGTAATTCGAGACAACTTCCATCCTATCTTTCCAAGCACAAAATTCAAGGCACCCTCCAATGCATACTTCAACCTCAATCTCTTGAAAAATATTTTTCGTACAATAAGGACAATTTGCACCAAAAGCTTTGCAAATTGAAATATATTTGAGAGAAGATATAGAATAAGGCTTTTATGTAGTATTCTAAATATCTGATACCTTGTACAAATTAATATAAATTTTCAACTGCTAATGTATTCGAATGAAATCAAGAGACACAAATTTCTTCCACTTAATATGTAGAAAGGAAAACATACAATAGAAACACATGTAATCATTCAATCACAATGAACATAGTATTTTTACTGGGGAACCCAACTAAGAAAAAGCCCTCCTATGTATATATTATATCATATGAGACAATTGATCTATTACAATGACAACTCCAATACTTGAAGCGCAAACTACACTGCAATATTGATCTCCTCCTCCTGAGACTACTCTGGAAAAGGATAAGTCTTCAATCACTCTACCTGCACTTGTGTTCCTCCACTAACTCCTATTTATTTCCAAAATTATAAGAAAATTAGGTCATGTTTTACATACCAACTTTGTACACTCAATAGTATACAATAATAAATACAATTATGCCTTTTCCCTCCACTCAACTAGACAATTCAAATTCCATGCATGACTGGGTCTATTTCTAGTAAGTTGATTAGCGAACTATGAGATCACTGAGTAAACAATAGTCATAACTACTCAACTGACCTTCCACTGACAAACTAATTACTAGCGCTTAGTTAAATGAGTTCAACTAACAATAACTAAACTATAATTCTATATCTTGGAAATAAACTCATGCACAACTCTATTTCTATCCTACAAATTTGAATATACTAACTTAACTAGTAGACAAGGCTATATCACTCTAGCTAATCACAATCCAAGTCATCATGTTGACGAGGAAAATCAAATTTTTCCATTTGACTAAGGCATGAGTCAAATGAAGCCTTTTATTGCTATGATTTCAACAAAATTGGTTCTAAAATGTTTTTCCCCAATTCTCTAAAATATGAGACAATAGTTTAAATCAACCTATAAGTTGACTATGATGATTTTTACACTATAAATGTACAAGATTAGATGAACATAATATAGTGATTCAATATGAATTTAAAACAACAAGAAACCTACGTTTTCTTCATTAACAATCAATACCTTACCATCCTATGATTAGTGGAGAAGTGGAATTTGTTGATCATATCTTTAAAAATGTGATCTAGAGCACAAAATAATTGGTACCTTATGCACTTTAGGATTATGACCTTATCTAACCTAAGCAATGACTACCACTAGGTTCATATTATTCAACTTGTTTATGAAATGGAGGTAGTCACACCAATTAAAGCTAAAATTATATCTTAAGAAACATGATCTAGAAGATATTCTGGAAGAACAAAACTAATTCATACCTTATTAACTTTGGGATTATGAGCCTATCTAACCTAAATAAAGTTTGCTGTAAGTTTCATATTATTTCAACTTGTTTATGAAATGGAGGTAGTCAAAATAATTGAATGAGATTCCATATTTAAAACTTGTAATAGAACTCTTTCTTGGCACTCCTATAAGGGAAAAACATCTATTGCATTTGACCCATATTGTTGAACAATGTAAAGACGCAGTGATGGACAATGAGACTTATAAGAAGTTTGTTAAATGTTAGTATGATAAATTTATTGGACCCCATGTGTAGGGTGGAAGGTGAATTTATTTTTCTCTATGATTAGGGCCATGATAAGGTAGTTATAGGAATTTTGGAACCTCTTTTGGATAGTTCCTACATTGTGAAATGTGTGTTGAAAAGAGGGGGCTATTGATCCGAATGGAAAATGACATAAGCCCATGGTATTCATCCACCCATTTTATTCATCCGCTCATGGAATTTACCCATGCTATTGTAAGTGGCATCCACCCATGGTATTTATCGACCCATGGTATTGTAAGTGACATGCACCCATGGTATTCATTCACCCAAGATATTTTCCCATAGTATTATGACATCTGCCCATGGTATTCATTCACCCATGGAAATTACCAATGGTATTGTAACTGAAAAATACTATAAGTAACAACTTGAATTTTGTAAAAGGACAGTTTGTCTGCCACAATGTAGATTTTACAGTTATTCTCTATTGTAATAAAAAAAATCTTTGTGGTTTTGTTTATTGGGCATTCTCCTCTTTTTCTTCTGCCATTTCAGTTTTCTATATCTTGGGGGCCTCTCCCCCAAGATCCATTTCAATTTTTTGGACCTTGGGGGCCTCCTACCAAGATATAGGTTTAAAATTTTACATAAATATGCAACAAACTTCAGGCATGTGCTACATCCTACATAGAGCATTTTCTTCGGCCAAGCGGGAAGAATTATTCTTTTTTCATTTTTTTTGCGTCAATTTTTTTGGGTGGTGATTTTGCAGATCAGATCTGATATATTTGGTGCAATATTTACAAAAAAAATAACATATCTAGATATATTGCAAAAAAATACCCAAATTCAAAAAAAAAAAGTGGTCGAATCGTTGTCCAGATGAGGGAGATATCACTGATTTAATAACAGTTATGTTGCACAAATGCTTCTCACAACAATTTGTGGACGATGGCTCTATTATATTTGTTTTTAAAATTTCCGTGAGGAATTTCAAAAGAGTGATTGTAGATCTGATCTCCTCTTGAAATATTTCTCAAATTCAAAAAAAATGGGTGGAATCGGAGTTTGGATGTGGTAGATATCGATAATTTATAATCAGTAATTTTTTCAAAACTTTTGTTATGATAGAAAAGTTGCAGCGCGAATCTCAGTTTCTAGAGTGTTAGATAAGTATTTCCAACACATGAAAAGATGCAAGATGGTCCTTTTTTCTCCAAAAAGAAGTTATAATAAATATTTTGAGTTATATTTAGTGAGTTATGTCCATTTCAATTCTGGAACAACATTCAGAGTAGGTTCCCTTAGATACGTGCCCTCCCACCTTACTTTAGTAGGCACTTGCTTCACATTCATCATTTTTAGCATAGAAGCATTCGGCTTGGGTCCTTTGGAGACATGCCCTCCCACCACAGGCAATATAGGCACCTGCTACTTCATCAATAACCAACATTACAATTATGGGTCAACTGCATAAAATTCGTGTCATTGAAGTGCATTTGCTAGGCTGCACACTATTAGTATCAGAGTTGGTCACAATCATTACAAGGTATCTCTATTATTATATCTTCATTTATCATGGTTATCGGTCATCCAAAAACCCACACTTCATCAAAGTCCATTTTCTATGCCACACACTATCAGTATCATAGTTGGTCACAAGCATTACAGGTTATCTCTATCATCGGATCTTCGTTCATCACGGCTATGGATCATCCAAAAACCCACACTTCATTGAAGTACATTTGCTAGGCCGCACACTGTTAGTATCACAATTGGTCACAAGCATTACAAGGTATCTTTATCCTCAGATATTCGTTCATCATGGTTATGGGTTAACCACATAAAACCCTTCTCTTCAGTTGCTCTTCATATTCAACAAAGGCTTCGCATGAGGGAACTTCACCCAATGGGGACCACTACTTCTTAAGCGGGGGGGATGATCTTAATGGAAAATGGCATGAACCCATGGTATTCATCTACCCAAGGAATTTAACCACGGTATTTTAAGTGGCATCTACCCATGGTATTTAGCCACCCATTGTATTGTAAGTGACATCCATCCATGGTATTCATTCACCCATTGTATTTTCCCATGGTATTGGGACATCCACCCATGGTATTGATTCACCCATGGAATTTACCCATTGTATCGTCATAGAAAAATACTATAAGTAACAAGTCTCATTTTGTCAAAGACATTTTGTCTGCCACAATGTAGCTTTTACAACTATTATTTGTTTAAAAAAATTCTTTGTGGTTATGTTTATTGGGCATCCTCCTATTTTTCTTCTAGAATTTAAGTTTTCCAGATCTTGGTGGCCTCTTCCCCCATGATCAATTTCATTTTTTTAGATCTTGTGGGACTCCTACCAAGATTTGGATCACCTATGACATAGTTAAACATGATGGAAATCGAACAACCAAATCCATGGAATTTACTCTATATCAAAAATGACTTTACATAGGCCATTATTTTAGAAGTGTATATACCATTATCCATGATTTTTCTATGTGGCATGGTTTTTTATAATGATATCCATATAGAAAATCTTGCTTAGATTCTTATCATAATTGGTACTTGATTTTCAAATCTCAACATTGACCTCAATCTATATAGTCTTCATAAATGACAACAAAACTAGTACACAAGATCTTTCTTCCACTTCCTGGCTGATCTTCTTACCCATAGATGAATTGGTGATTTTATGTGCCATATCCCTAGGTCCTATAACTAGAAAAATTGAGTATGTTATGATTGAGCTATTGTGCAAGGTTCTTATTCTCAACATTTCTAGGTTAGCTTCCAGGTTGAGTTCTCGATGGTGGCCTTGCAACTAATTAATGTGTGTGTGTTCTACATATATATAATAATATATATTATATATATATATATACGTATGTAAAATAAACATTCAATAGTACGTATTCTTGAAATACATTTTTTGCTAAATGATTATTAACATATACCAAGAGGTTCTAACAATTAGCTAATTCCTTGACTAGCTATGCTAGATTGGAATTTTCTATATAATTAAGTGTCATACATTAGAATGCATGTCTATAATCACATGGGTAGTATTCAAACCACTTAGAAAACATACGTACAAGTCAAAATTTATAAATATATATGTCAAAGTGTTTTCTATTCCATTATATAAAATCTAATTTAATAAAGACAATAGGGTTGTTAGGCCCATACAATGGTCATATAAAGTTCATGATAGGTATCATGATAAGTAGTCAAAATGTGGGGTGGAACTATACTCTAGTCCTAATAGGATGTTGGATGCTCATGCAAACATATCATGGAATAAGGAACCTGCCTTAATATTTTATAGAAATGACAAGAAAACCGAACCATTTGGTGTTGAAGTTGTTGGGAAACCTCATTCATAGTTATTAGGGATACGAGCATGGTGATGCCTTTTAGGTTCTTGTGCACCTCTTATAGGTCATGTCAAATGTTGTCGTTATTTTCCTCTCCTTATAACACCACATAGCACATTCTACCATGTAGTGTTGAGATCCTTGTTGGTTTTACTAGTGCCCACTATGTGTCATAGCCAACATTTCAAGTTACTTATTATATTACATCATGAAAAGATATTGTGTACATTTCGGAATAATAGAAAAATGAAAAACTTAAAAAAGAAAATCACATATGAATTTTTGTTACCAAAGTATGCTCAATTCTCACCCTTTTCTAGTCTCAAATCTAGATCATGTCAGATGTTGGTCCTTGCATATATGTGGTCATAAACTACCATAGTTTTCTCAATCATCTACATAAAAACCATATGATAAAAAGAAAAAACTAGAGTCCCACAAACTATACTCAATATCAAATCTATCAATGAGTTCATACATGGCTTAAAGGTATCAATAAATGGTATTGACATCTTCAGTATAATGAGAGTGATCTTCCCTAATTTCCTCTATTGTGCCATTGTATATTTTATTACTTATCCATTTATATTTTCTACGACATATTTGCACCAAATAAACATGGTAGGATTGAGATGTTATATGAAGAACTAAATAAGGCTCTTTAAAGACATGCGAGGACAAATGGTGTTAGAAAATTATATATTATAAAGCAATGGAACACCTAAAATATTACAAAAATATAAGCACAGAAAATGTGTAAAGCAAGAGAGACACAAATGTACGTGGTCCACCCAATTTGGGCTACTTCCATGGAGAAAAAACCAATCCTTCTTTTATTATATTATCCATTAAACATAAGAGATACAACCTATAGTAGATTGACTATAACACCCTCTTTGCTCTCAATATCCTCTCTCTTGCTCACTCAAAATACAAATATACATAGACGTAATACAATTCCCTCATATATAGTGAAGGGTTTCCTTATAGGGAAAAACCCTAAACTAAACATAACCTCTACCGTCAGATCATCTGCCTAATGAATGACCTTGATTGACTAGAAATTAGTAGACTTTTACAAGGCAATTTCACATCCATTTTTAGCTTTAGAAGAGCTGCCACTGAACGCTAGTCGAGGGACTACTGGTCCCCTGACCCCTGAATTGGGGGGGATCAGACCCCCCCAACCCCCACGGTGGGCACAAGTCCCCACTACTTCATTTGCTAGAAAATGACTCCACTTTGGACCTACTTGTTTCTTATCTTCTTCATCATACTTGAAGACCAATTGAAATTGAGCAGATTCTCAGTTTCTCACTGCTTACAGCTTTTGTTAACATATCTGTAGGATTCTGGCTAGTGTGTATCTTTTCCAGCTTCAACTATCCATCTTCCAATGTTGACCATATGAAATGGTACTTGATTTGTATATGCTTAGTCTTGGAATGAAATGCAGAGTTCTTTGCAAGATGTATGGCACTCTGGCTGTCACTTTATAACCTTCCCAACTCCAACTTTTTACCAAATTCATCCAGAAACCTTTGTAACCAAATCATTTCTTTACTAGCCTCTATAGTAGAAACATACTCTACTTCTATTGTTGAAAGTGCAACAACACTTTGTATTTTTGAAACCTAACTCACAGTTGTTCCACCTACAATAAATACATATCCTATAGTGCTCCTCCTCTTATCTCCATCACTTGCCATATCTGCATCAACATATCCATGTAAAGAAATGTTTCAACCACCAAAGCATAATGCTTGATTCAAGTGGTACCTCTCCAATACCTAAGAATCCACTTCACTGCCATCCAATGTTCTTTTCCTGGATTGTTCATGTACCTGCTTACAACTCCCACTACATGTGCAATATCAGGCCTTATGCAAACCATTGCATATATTAAGCTTCCAACTATTGATTCATATGGAACTTTAGACATATAATCCATGTCTTTTTGGGTCATTGGGCACATCTCCTTTCTTAATTTGAAATGGCTAACCAAAGGTATACTAATTGGTTTTGCATTCTGCATATTAAATCTTGTCAACACGTTTTTCTATGTAGTCACTTTGAGACAATGTTAATCTTCAATTCTTCCTATCTCTAGTTATTCTCATACCAAGGATTTGTTTTATAGCACCCAAACCCTTCATTGCAAATGAGTTTGCAAATTTCCTTTTGAGAAAATTTATTTCTTGCATGTTAGAACCTGCAACAAGCATGTCATCTACATACAGTAACAATATAATATAGCTACAATCATTTTGCCTTTTTAGATAAACACAATGATCAGAGTGACAACTAGTCTAACCTTGTTCAAACATAGACCTGTCAAATTTTAGATACCACTACCTTGGAGCCTGTTTTAAGCCATACAAGCTCTTCCTCAACCTGCACACTAGCTTATCCTTCCCTTTTACCTCATATCCTTGTAGTTGTTTCATGTATATCTCTTCCTAAAATTCCCATGGAGAAAAGTTGTCTTTACATCTAACTGCTCAATATGCAAATCTTCAGATTACTAGACTTAGAATAGTTATGATTGAAGTCATTTTCACAACAAGATAAATTATTTCATCAAAATCTATACCTTTCTTTTGTGCAAACCCGTTCACCACAAGTCTAGATTTGTACCTTTTTCTACCTCCATATTCCTCCTTCAACTTGTAAACCCATTGATTCTACAATGTTCTTTTACCTGCATGGAACCTGAGTAAGTCCCAAGTCTGGTTATGTGCTAAGGAGTCCATCTCTTCTTTCGTGGCTTGCTCCCACTTCTTCCTAGTTTCTACATGCACTTCTTCTTCATAACATTCTGGTTCACCAGAATGAGTCAACAATACATTATATAATGAAGGAGAGTATCGTTAAGGGCTCTATTTATCCTGGTAGATCTTCTAACACCACTTTTAGGTGTTTGAAGTGCTTGTTGTTATTGTGGTTGTTGTTCTAGCTATTCATCATTATGATTTTCAGGCACCATTACTTTTCCTTTGATATCGTCAAACATTGTGTATTCTCTGTTTTCTTTTTCCTGTTTCCTTTCCTGCAGCTAATCCTTATATAAAACCTTTTCATTGAATATTACATCTCTGCTCCTAATGATTTTATGTTTTCCATAATCATAAAAGTGACAACAAAAATCATTAACACCATATCCAACAAAGTTACATTTCTTTAATTTTTCCTGAAGCTTTGTTCTAATTTCTTTATTAATGCGGACAAAGGCTTCACAACCAAAAGTCTTCAAAAAAGAGTAGTTTACCTTCTTACCTGTCCATGCCTCCTCTGGAATACCACCATCCAAGGAACTTGAAGGCCCTCTGTTTATTAGATAAACAGGCGTATCTACAACATCTACCCAAAATTGTAAAGGCAATATTGCATGCAATCTCATGCACCTTGTGCACTCCATGATTGTCCTATTCATCCTTTCTAACACACCATTTTGTTGTGGTGTTCCTGGAACTATCTTCTCTCTATGAATTCCATTCTCAAAATAGTACCTATCAAACTCCTTGCTGCAATATTCACCTCCATTGTCTGATCTGAGACACTTCAACCTTTTTCATGTCTCATTTTCAACCAAAGCTTTCCATTTCTTGAATGTATCAAATATATTAGATTTATTTCGAATACAAGAAATCCAGGTTTTTTTGGTTGCATTATCAATAAAAGTAACATAATAATGAGAGACACCAAGAGATGATACTTGAGAAGGTCCCCATACACCTGTATGCACAAGCTCCACTTTTTTGCTCTTCTTTTCTTTCCCAACTCTAAGGAATCTGACTCTCTTTTGTTTTCCATAAACACAATTCTCACAGAATTTTAAATCAACATGCTTCAGACCTGGCAACAAATTTCTTGAGTGGAGAATCTGCATCCCCTTCTCACTCATGTGCCTGACCCTATGGTGCCACAATGCCATATCTTCTCTTGTAGAGGTTAAAGCATTAACAGAATTAGAAATACCATTGCATAAATAGATTGTACCAACCTTTCCCCCTTTCATTATTACCAAGGATCCTTTAGTGACCTTCCAGGTTTTATCTGTGAAAGTAGTTACGCAACCTTCACCTCCCAACTGACCTGTTGAAATTAGATTTTTCTTCAGATCTAGAAAACGCCTTACCTCCTTCAATAGCCACTGATTTCCATTTTTTTGTTTTATGAAAAATGTACCCATTCCAACAATTTTACAGGATTTATCATCAGCCAATTAGAGCTGTCCAAAATCTCCTTGAACATAATCATGAAAACGTTTCTTATTTGGTGTGGCATGGAATAAGGCCCATGAATCTACCATCCAGGAATTAGTAATATTTTCTAAAGAAAGAATCAAAGCATCTTGCAACACATCACCTATTACACTCGCTTCATGATTAGTTTCTTATTGTGCATCTCCTTCTTTTCCCTTCGAAGACTTGCAGTCTTTCTTCAGGGGTCCTTTCGTCCCACATTTCTAGCATACTATCCCCGATCTCGACTTGGATCTACCTTTTCTTGACTTACTGCAATATCCAGGGCTCTTTCCTCTTTCCATTTTTATTCCCCTAGTCTCTGTAGTCAAAGCATTACCTAATGTCTCACCGGAGCTTTTCCATCGCATTTCCTCACTAAGGATTGCACCAACAACATCATCACACTTTAAAGTACTAGATCCAGAGATAGAATTACTGATGGCCATAACTAAACCATTCCAACTTTCTAGTAATGAGCATAGAAATAACAAAGCCCTAACTTCACCATTAAAAGTCACCCCTACAGAACTTAACTGACTTGTGACTATAATAAAATCATTTGAATGATCAGCAACAGATCCACCTTCTAACATCTTCATATTAAATAAACGCTGCATAAGAAATACCTTATTTGTGGCTGATGGTTTTTCATATAGTTTGGCCAATTCCGACATTAAACCCTTTATTGTCGTTTCCTTTGAAATATTAAATGCTATCGATGCCACTAGGCAGAGTTGTATTGTTCCAAGTGTCTTTCTGTCGAGAATATCCCATTTTATGTCTATCATACTCATCGGCTTCTTTGCCTTTCCTCTCAATGGTAGGTATAGATATCTCTGATACAGATAATCTTCCATCTACATCTTCCACAGCTGGTAGTCTTCGCTGTTGAATTTTTCGACACTAAACCGACCATCTTCCGTTATTTCTCGCACTCGAACCAGGAACCCTTCTGTCTTGCGCGTTTATCAGCTAAATAGACCATCGGCTCTGATACCAGTTCTTATAAAATTATATACTACAGAGCAATGGAACACATAAAATATTGCATAAATATAAACATAGAAAATGCATAAAACAAGGGAGACACAGATATACGTGGTTCACCCAGTTTGGGCTACGCCTATGGAGAAATCGCCAATCCCTCTTTTATTATATTATCTAGTAAACTGAAAAGATAGAACCTACAACAAATCTATTGTAACACCCTCTTCGTTGTCAATCTCCTCTCTCTTCCTCACTCAGACTGCAAATATACATAAACGCAATACAATTCCCTCATATATAGTGAAGGGTTGCCTTCTAGGGCAAAAAACCTTAAACTAAACATAACTTCTACCATCAGATCATCCACCTAATGAACAACCCAGATTGACTAGAAATTAGTAGACTTTTACAAGGCAATTTTACATCTATCTTTAGCTTCGTGTGCACTGCCCCTGAACCCCTGTCGGGGCACCGCTGGCCCCCGGACCCCCAAACAAGGGGGGATCGGCCCCCCCAAACCCTTGCGAGGGGGGTGAAGTCCCCCCCACACCCCCCCACATGGAGGGGTGTACAATCTTCTTGGTGTATACATTCAGCTAAAACCTTTGAATACAGAAGATAATTAGGCTCCACACCCAACAAATGGTTCCTTCCATATGACTAATGTTTAATAGGTTGGTGCAAAGAATAAGATTGTTAATAGCCTTGAATGGAAGCTTATTGGTACTTTTCACAATACCCCATCAACGATACCATGCTATGTACTTGAAAATTGATTCTTCATTCCTCATTTCTCCATGTAAGTTCAATGGATCACACTACCTTGATAACCTTGTGGGGACGTAGATATCCTCTACCTATATTCTAAAGATTTGGCCCATTGATAATAAATGTGACCCATCAAGGTCCGAAAACTCTACCAACCTCTAAAGTAAGGAAGTTTGGTCCACATGTTTTAGTTTAGGACATAATTTAGCAAACCAAATTCTCTTAAAGTGTTGAATGTAGCTATATTTTTCATTGTAGTGATATTATTCATTTTTTCTCTCTCCCGTTCCATCAAATAATGGAAACCAATTTGGCTTGCAAAATAGACAAACAAAAATTGTAGAAAACTTCAAAAAAATAACAAATTTTTGGCTTTGAGAAGGATGGGCATCCCCTAGAATGTCCATAAAGAGTGATTTGTCATGCCCAATTATTGTGATAGAATTTAGTGGCATGGCTTTCCTAGAATATGTAGTAGATCATTTAGCAGAAGAAAAACTTTCACTTTACGACGTGCATCCATGTGGAGGGATTCACTTTAGGAGCAAGGTGCATTCATATCTGGGGATATATATATTGAGGAAAAAACGACATAATATATTTGAGCATATAATAGGAAGTAAAAGATTTTTATATTGGAAGATACAAAAAAATGGAGCTCAAACTTAATGAAAAATACAAAAAGAGTATAAAAAATGTTAATGAAAATTAGATACTTAAAATATATAGTGAAAATATGAATTTTTTAAATTAGAAAAGTGTATTAGTTTGTATTTATAAAAGGTTAAATAATATGATTTTAAAAGTTATTTTCCAAAATATATTTAAATTAAAAACATGGTTTAATATACGGAAAACACAGATAATATATAAAAGGGAAAATTGCATGCCATGTCGTCCCTCACTACTACATAGGTTCCATTTAAATGTTCTATTTCCTTTAATGGTTTAGTGTCAATCATATGCTCATGCTGATTATAGATTGCGCAACGATGAAATGTTGTGATGAGCACATCAACGTAGCACACCAATGATAATAATAATTTATTGCATCTTTTGCACTCTCCTTGAATATTAAATTATTATTATAATCAGATGTACTATTCATTTGTATTTATGAGACCATGGTTAATTGTAATTTGAAGCTTAACAAATTTGATTAACATATTCATGTTCCTTTGAATTTCAGTCATTCGGTAGAAACAAGATCCATATGTTGGGTCATATCCTTTAAAATATAAAGGGTTTTCTCAATAATTAATAAATTCTATCATATTTTTTTGAATATAAAGCCAATATAGATAAACATTATTTTAAAAATATTGAAGTCTAAATTTTTTAGAAACTGTAATTTTTTATTGTTTAAATAGTATTTTTGGTTGCTATACAAAGTGTAAGTTTAATTTTTCTTTGGATTTAGAAAAAATATATATACTTAAAAAATGATCAAACTGTAAATACATAAAAAAAGTCGAGCAATATATAATATAAGATATAGATAATTAACATTTAAAATATTTATATAACACTTATATCTAGACATTTTATAAAGGCAGCATGTATATTTTTAAGTATACATCAATATTAATTCCTATTAAAATATCTTATTAATCCCCACATTTATATTTTTTAACATTAATATTTTTTTTTTAATAAAAACTTTAAATCTAATTACTTTGCATTAAATTAGATTACATCATATGGAAAACTAACTAAACATACATAGCATATTCATCTTTTACATACATAACATATTCATTTTTGGTTTTTTTATTAGAGTAGATAGAGCATATTCATTTTGTTTTTTTTTTATGATAGCAGACTTCACATTTCTATTTAAAATATTACTTTTACTTTAAGAAAGCACATATCAACTCCACCTTAAAAAAAATCAGTATCGAAATTAGATGTAATTATATATTTTATTAAATAATGCATCCATACAGGTGAGGCTAGTTTTAAATAAAAGAGAAATGACATGTTATAGAGTTTTATGAGCTCAATGTTTCAAACTACCAAGTGAATCCATCATCAGGCGTTGCGACAATAGATAATAATTAGGAATTAACGTGTAACCATGAACCAAATTAAGGTTATATTCTATAGATATTATATAATATAATATTATATATATAAAATAAATAATATATAATTATATATATATATAATATATATGTTGAAATAACTTTCCAATGGAATATCCTAATTTCTTGAATTCTGATGCGATGTCCATCATGTGCCTTCAGGTACCTTGATGTTTTAAATAATGTCAACAGGTCAGGATAGTTTTAAATAAAGGATGAATGACCTATTATAGAGTTTTATGAACCCAACATTTTGGACTACCAAGTGAGTCCATCATTAGGGTCTACGATAATAGTTATTCTAGAGATATTAGTGATGTACCCATGAGCTAAATTTAAGGTTATATATATAGGTTGGAAATAAGCTTCGCTCTGGATAATCTTAATTTCTCGAATTCTGATGCACTGTCCATCATGTCCCTTCCATGGTAGGACATGATGTTGTTAAATAATGAATCCATACAGGTGAGGATAGTTTTAAATAGAGGAGGAATGACTTGTAATAGAGTTTTATGAACCCAACATTTTGGACTACCAAGTGAGTCCATCATCAGGAGCTATGACAATAGATATTCTAGAGACATTACTGATGTAGCCATGAGCTAAATTTAAGTTTATATATATAGGCTGGAATTCAGTTTCGCTCTGGATAATCTTAATTTCTCGAATTCTCACGTGATTTCCATCATGTCTCTTCCATGGTAGGACTTGAATTTGTTAAATAATGAATCCATAGAAGTGAGGATAGTTTTAAATAGAGGAGGAATGACCTGTTATAGAGTTTTATGAACCCAACATTTCGGACTACCAAGTGAGTCCATCATCAGGGGCTGCGAAAATAGGTATTCTAGAGATATTAATGATGTACCCATGAGCTAAATTTAAGGTTAAATTAGTTTCACTCTAGATAATCTTAGCTCCTCAAATTCTGATGTGTCATCCATCATGTCCCTTCCATGGTAGGACTTGATCTTACTAAATAATCAATCCATACAGGTGAGGGTAGTTTTAAATAGATGAGTCCATCATCAGGGGCCACGACAATGGATATTCTATCTGTCCATCATGTCCCTTCCATGGTAGGACTTGATGTTGTTAAATAATAAATCCATTTAAGTGAGGACAATTTTAAATAGCGAAGGAATGACCCGTTATAGAGTTTTATGAACCCAATGTTTCGGATTACCAAGTGAGTCCATCATCAGGGGTTGCAACAATAGATATTATAGATATATTAATCATGTACCCATGACCTAAATTTATGTTCAAAACAATTTCACTATGAATAATCTTAATTCCTCGAATTCTGATGCACTGTCCATCATGTCCATTCCATGGTAGGAGTTGATGTTGTTAGCTCATGGGTACATGATTAATATCTCTAGAATATCTATTTTCGTAGCCCCTGAGGATGGACTCACTTGGTAGTCCGAAACATTGGGTTCATGAAAATTTATAACAGGTGATTCCTCCTCTTTTTAAAACTATCCTCACCTATATGGATTCATTATTTAACAACATCAAGTCCTACAATGGAAGTGACATGATGGACAACGCATCAAAATTCGAGAAATTAAGATTATCTAGAGCAAAACTGATTTAAACTTAAATTTAGCTCATGGATACATGATTAATATCTCTCAAATATCTATTGTCGTAGCCCCTGATGATGGACTCACTTGGAAATCCGAAACATTGGGTTCATAAAACTATATAACAGGTCATTCCTCCTCTATTTAAAAGTATCCTCACTTGTATGGATTCATTATTTAAAAACATCAAGTCCTACCATGGAAGGGACATGATGGACAGTACATCATTAATATCTCTAGAATATCTATTGTCACAGCCCTTGATGATGGACTCACTTGGTAGTCTGAAACGTTGGGTTCATAAAACTCTATAATGGGTCATTCCTCCGCTATTTAAAACTATCCTCACTTAAATGGATTTATTATTTAACAACATTCAAGTCCTATCATGGAAGGGACATGATGTGCAACACATCAAATTTTGAGAAATTAAGATTATTTAGAGTGAAACTAATTTGCAACCTATATATATAACCTTAAATTTACCTCATGGGTACATCATTAATATCTCTAGAATATCTATTGTCGAAGACCCTGATGATGGACTCACTTGGTATTCTGAAACGTTGGGTTCATAAAACTCTTATAACAGGTCATTCCTCCTCTATTTAAACTATCCTCACCTGTATGAATTCATTATTTAACAATATCAAGTCCTCGCATGGAAGGGACAAGATGGACAACGCACCAGAATTCGAGAAATTAAAATTATTCAGAGCGAAACTAATTTCCAACCTACTTATATAACCTTAAATTTAGCTCATGAGTACGTCATTAATATCTCTAGAATATCTATTGTCACAGCCCCTGATGATGGACTCACTTTGTAGTTCGAAACATTGGGTCCATAACACTCTACAACATGTATATTCTATTTTTATAATTAACATATAATTAAATATTCTACCATAAATATTATGAGATTTTAAATTTAAATAATATTAGATTTAATTCTAACATTTATATTAATTTAAGTGTTTAGGCCCATTTTTATAATAAAATTTTAGAGTTTTAGTTTACAAAGAATATGTGTGTGTCTTTAAAGATTTAATAAAACAAAAAAATGGTTGTTTATGAAAATTTGTGAAAATTTTAATTACTAAACCTTTAAATAAAGTTATGATTTATAAAATAATAAAATTTGGAATTCTTTCCCATCGTGTAATCAAATACTTAAACCTCTCTACACTGATTACAAATTCTTTCGAACTATAGAAATTCTTTCGTCTGTTACTAATATGACACACCACCTTCTATAAGGCCTTCGTTGCACAAATTCGTGTCACAATTTCTCCTTAAAAGGCCAACTTATTCAATTTAATTCACAGGGAGCTTCTGACTCTTATTGACATAAATTACTCACACTGTTAAAGGCTTCGGCCTTTGTGCATTGCTTTCCTAGGGACACTACTCATGCGTCAAGTTAATTCATTCGTTATATTTTTGTTCATTTTTTATTTATATGATCATTCGATGAATTTCAACAAAGTGCAAAATTGGTTGACGTTTAGTTACAACTAATTAAAATCATGAATAAATATAATAGCTTTAGTTTAATTAGATTGTTTTTGGTTGGGAAATTATAGAAATTTTTGTAAAATTTTGATAAATTTTA
>APFE031044669.1:0-10746 GCA_000404065.3 Pinus taeda
GAGGAGAAGGTGGTGGATATTGAGGTGGTTGAGGAGGTGGAGGTGAAGGAAAGGAGGAGGTGGATTAGGATGAGGAGGAGGAGGAGGAGGTGAATGTGGAGGAGGAGGAGGAGGAGGAGGAGGAGGTGGATGTGGAGGAGGAGGAGGAAGAGGAGGAGGAGGTGGATGTATGCAAGTTAATTTAAAATTCATCTTTTAAATTCAAATACTAAATTGTCACTCTCTTCTCCATTGTTGGAAATGAAAGCTACAATCTCATGAATCCTGAACATATCTCTTGATACACATAATATCCTACCGTTAAATGATATGTAATATATTTTGGAAGATTTCCTCTATGCACAAATATATTCATTCAAGTACATGAAATTCCTTTAACGTTTAGATCTGATATATTGTCCAAGAATTTGAAGCATTTTCGAAAGAAATGATAAATACTAGGAAATTACCATTGGTTACTTGTAGAAAGGAAAACACGAAATCACATGAAGATAAGGAACATAGGAATAGAAGAGAAACGATGTAGTAGAGAACCAACAAAGTGTTACTCAGACTGCTGACTCGACTGGAGATTTGATCAACTTTATAATATCAATTCTAGAATTATTTGGGATGGTAAACTATGTTGACTAGCCCCTCAAACATCTCCCCTACCCTTAATTCCTTCTTTGTGACAATGAAGGGAAGATTTGGAGTCTTACAAAATTTTTACAAAATTTGATACCATAAATTAAAAAATGTAAACGCTTATAAGGAAATACAAGTTTTTCCATAAGGGTGGTTGGCTAAATAGCAGATCTAGTTTCATGGGAAATGAGAACTTCTTTAATTACATATGCAATATTTAAAATGTGAATTCCTCTTCTTTTCCCTTCCCTAAGTGACCTATTGGAACATTAAACTTCAATTCCCTGAGTGTAATGTTGTTGTTCAGAAGAGAGACAACATCCTAAAAGCTTGGCTGAAAGAAATTAAATTTATGTTGTTACAAAGATGACCAAGATTATTGTGCTATTGTAGGGGTTGGTGTTGAAGTCATATCGATTTTTTTTTTATAAGTAGTTGATGCAAGCACTTGAAGTTCTTGACCAAATATAGACCATTTTCATACAAATGTACTTCATGGGCATCAAATTATTTTAAATATTTCAAATATTGTACCATGTCTGCTAGTGATATGTACCCTCAGAATTGTTGATCAACTAGTAATTAATGTTCTAATTATTGCATTTTATTAACAATTCCATGAAAATAATCAATAACACTCTCATATTTTACTTTTACTATCTTCCCTTCTCTAAACCACTGTCTATCCTCCTGCTGTAGTTGGGATTAAGATTTTTATCCTGTAAAACCTAATTCTCATGGGTAGACTTTTCTCGAGGTTGAGTTACTTGTTGGGAGAACAATTCTCAAATTAGAAATTATTGAGTTTATATCCGATTGCATGTGGATGATAAATATATTGGGAAAATATTAAAAATATTTGGCTTTGTGGTATCATGTTTTTTCGAACTCTTGCTTTTCTTGGGAAAATTATTTGTGAACCTTTTTAATTATAGTGGATATATTTTCATTCCCTTGAACTATCAGTTTATCTTGAAATTTATTTACATGAGCAATTATTTGCTCACTCTAGTCGACCAATTGTTGTACAAACTATTGGATTGGATTACAATAAGTGGATCATTAATTATGCTTGGATTTTTTATATTAAGATATTCTATTTCATGCTTCTAACATTCTAACTAAATGTTTGTTTGTTATTGTTGTCTCTGCTAAATATTTGTACAGTCCAACATCCAATTTTGTAAGTAACATTATTCAATGCATCTTTGAGAATCGAATTATTTTATAAGTATTTTTAATCATTATATATTTATAATTAGATATAAATCCATGTTTTATGATAGTATAATTTTCAATATTTGTGTTTTTATCTTTTGTAATGTATTGTATTGTTTGTTTGTGTTTGTATGACTATATATTATTGAACACAAAAAACAATTAGACTAACTATTAATATCTAATGCAAGAATTACACTTCGACTGAATTGAATTCTTGCATAAGTTATATATGTTAAATTTAATAAAAGTTCACTTATTTTAGTAAATGACCATGACATCATTAATGACACTGTATTCTTTTTGGTAACCACAACTATAAAATGTGTGTATTTTAAAATCACAATTATTTATAATTAATATAACGTTATAATTAATTACAATTTTATGTTTTATAATAGAATTTCAAATGTTTGTGATTATAGTTTATTTTGTGTAAATGTTTGTGTTTGTGCATATATAATGGTTTTACCAAAACATAAAAATCATATATAGCAATTACACTTTGAATGAGTTGAATTTGGGCATTAAATTATTTTATGTGCAAATTGATATTCAATTTAATAACATTCCATTTATTTATGCAAATGATCGTAACGTCTATTAATTAGCACATATTTCAATAATAAAAAATAACTAAAATATGAAAAATGACTACGATGATAAATTTTTTGCAAGCATAATTACTCAATATATTTAAAAAATATACAATAGAACACTTACCAGAATTTGCAAGAAATTTATACTTTATAAATTAATTAGCTCGAAATTGATGGTTTGTAGTGATAGCATTTTAAAATGTGTTTTTTAATTTTATTATGGGTTTATTTTTTGTGTTCTTTCTTACCTTTTTGTGTAATGATTTTACACAGACATAATATCCAACTAAAGATAGGAAGTATTTGAATCTTGTATTTTAACTCACTTATCTTCATTCAATTTGTTTAGGAATATTTTAGTCAAAATATATTTCAAAAATACAAATGTGGACTTGAATTTTTATCCTTTGATTTATATTTGTGTTTAATTTAATGAATTATTTTTCAAAGAAAACATATAATTCATTTAAAAATATACAACTCTCTTTTTCAAACATTCTAAAGATGTATTTTCAAGGTTCTTATGTTGCCTCTAATTACAAAAGTGAATTGTAATAAGCCTTGGTAAATTTTATTAGGACCCTTTTAATTGATATGCCCCTAACAAGTCAAACTGGGTCCAATGATGTGTCATAGATGTGGCATATGACAGTGTAAATATTTATTTTTAGTAATAGAAAAGAAAATTTGGTTTTTCATGTTCTTATTCTTGAAACTTTATTAACATGTCATATTAGACTTCTATTCACGAGGAATGAGTTAAGCCCAAGAAGAGACAAGATAAAAAAGTAAAAAAGAAAGGTTCTCCTCTTTTCTAGAGTTGAATTGTCGGTTTTGCAAAGGACCAAGAAAACACATGACTCGAAATAAAAATGTCATGAGTGGAACTCACTTAAAAGGATTTTTGGAGATAAAACGTGTTGGATAAAATATAAAGGGATATTGCAAAAGAATGACTTTATCATACCCAAAAAGTAGCAAGATGCTCTTAAGGGTCAAGGAAATGTAAAGGGGAAAAGGACTACTATTTGTTCTCGTGGGAACCAGGAGTTAGATATTTGGGGGAACTACTTAGAAACATAGTTCTTTATTGGGAGGAATGCCATAGCCTTTAATTTGTTTCTAAAAAGGAAATATTATACAAGTATATTCTAGTCTAGCTGGGTTGTTCAACAAAAAAATACACTTGAATGTGTGCAAAGATGCAAAACGATATTATATAATAAATTAAAGAATATTGTTTGGATGGATAAATATATAAACACACATAGTAATCCTTATTCACCTGTAAAAATATAGTTTGTTGTAAGCTACTATAGAAAATAACTATTGAAGGTAAGATAATTAAATTTATACATAGTTTAACTCGTAGAAAAATAAATGTATACCTAGTTTAGCTTGCCATAGGCTAGAGAATTGGAATGATACCAATTGGCCATGGAAAAGGAAGTCTTGGGTAAATTAATACTAGGGCCTAAAGGACAACCTTTGCAAACTCCCATGACAAGGGTTCAACACAACTCTTGCCTAATTTGTGTATTCTCTTCTTCAAATAAAATGATAGTAATAGTAAATTAGATACAATCATTATGTAGAAACAAAATATATAGAGTTGACATGAATATCTAATGTGTACTCATAGAATATTAATAGAACAAATATTATATTATTGTAAACTTTTGATGGAATGACTTCATTACATGTAGTAACAAGTAAATAAATTGTATGAATTGTTCTTAGGAATAAAAAGAAAGACTCGCATTGTACTATTTTATCATAATTAAATATTGTCATTAACAAAGAGAGGGTAAATCCCTTGAATTGGAATCGATATACATGGCTTGTTTTGACTATGGGGACTTTTGGGAAAATCCCTAGCTACATAAGGGTTTTCTTTACACTCGAACAACATCAAATTTCCTTGCAGCCAACATAAAGTGAAAATCACAACTGACATAGAAACTTGTAAAGCTGAAGTGTTGGATAAGTACTTTAAGGCCAAAGCGTAGGGAAAAAGACTTGGATGAACTTTAACCCCAAAGCAATGTCTCAAGATAACCCAAGTTGGTCGTACAATAACCTACACACACAGGAAAGGAATGCCTTATTTTGGATAGGAAACACTTTAAATTAATTAGGCAAAGAATGTTACAGAGGGTTTTGAGATATGTAGAGTCTAACCTTAGTAAGATAGATAACATCCTTCAATCTGATTCTCTCTTGTAAAGGGAATAACATTAGTATTGTACAAATATTCTTGTACAGAGAAAAAATATACCGAGATGAGAATCAAGTTATGGTTTAATCATAGAATGGAAAATATGGAAATATGTTACAATATTGGAAGGAAATCCGAACATAACCAACCTATGATACATCACAACCACAAAGTTAGAAGACAAAACTTACAATAATATACCCAATATGCAAGAATGGATTTAGTATAACAAAGATAAGTGAATGTAGAGGAATTAAAGACCTTGTGATGGCTTACCCAAGGATTGCATCCGTACCACATTTTGCAAGGAGTCTTTTTCTAAGAGTGTGAGATGGACATTTGTTTTTCACATACATTGTACATAGAATTGAATAA
Organism: Pinus taeda; assembly: GCA_000404065.3. Taxonomy (NCBI): domain Eukaryota; kingdom Viridiplantae; phylum Streptophyta; class Pinopsida; order Pinales; family Pinaceae; genus Pinus; species Pinus taeda. The sequence goes on from APFE031044669.1 coordinate 5,038, forward strand.
TCGCAAAACATCAATTTTATGTTTTTTAAAAACCTAATTTAACGAACTGTATTCAATTTATTAATGTTTTGGAGCTTCTCCTTCTTGGAGCTAGGGAGCTCTAATCTTAAGTCCCTATGTATTTTATAACATTTTATAAAGTTTTTTGTTAGAATAATTTTGGCAAAATCACATAAAAAATCCTTTGTCGACGCGTTTTGAACCAACCAGTGTGGTTCATCGTCAGGACGAGTTGATGATCCAATCTGAGCAATGAGTTAAATAGAGATAGCAGGCCATTCCAATAGCTAAATTTCCCAAGTAATGGTAACTTTTATTTAAGTGTTTATTAAAACAATTACTAAGGTGTTATAAACCCAAAATCATAAACACTAAACCCGAAACCAAAAACCCTAAATTGAAAATCTTAAAACTTAAAACCTAAGAATTTTATAAAGTGTTATAAACCCTAAACCTTAAACCCTAATCCCTAATGCCTAAATGGAAAATTCTTAACCCTAAACCCTAGACCCTAAACTACAAACCCGAAATCCTAAACCCTAAATTCTAAACCCTAAACCCTATAGCCTAAACCCTAATCATTTTATAACATTTTAAAAAGTGTTTTGTAACTTTTCTTTAAGTGTTATTAAAAGCATTTATTAAACTGTCATAAACCTTAAAACCTAAACCTTAAACCCTAAACCCTAAACCACAAAACCCTTAACCCTAAACCCTTAGAATTTTATAAACCTTAAACACTCTACCATAAATCCTAAACCCTATACCCTAAAACCCAAACCCTAAACCCTAAACCCCAAACCATAAACCATAAACCATAAATGCTAAGCATTTTATAACATTTTAAAAAATGTTTTGTGAATTTTATTTAAGTGTTTTTTAAGAGCTTTTACAAAAGTGTTATAAACGCTAAATTCAAAACCGTAAACCATAAACCCCATACAATAAACCTCAAACCCTTAACTCTAATCCATAAACACTAAGCATTTCATAACACTTCAAAAAGAAGTTCGTAAATTTTATTTAAGTGTTTATTAAAAACATTTACTCAAGTGTTATAAACCCTAAACCCTAAACCCTAAATCCTAAGCATTTTATAACATTTTAAAAATTGTTTGTAACTTTTATGTAAGTATTTATTAAAAGCATTAACAAAAGTCTTATAAACCCTAAACCCTAAACATAAAACCTAAAATCAAAACTCTAAACCCTAAATCGTACGCATTTCATAACATTTGAAAAGTCGTTTGGTAATTTTTATTTAAGTGTTTATTAAAAGCATTTACTAAAGTGTTGTAAAACCTAAACCGTGAACCTAAAACCTAAAATCAAAACCCAAAACCCTAAATCCTAAGCATTTTATAATAGTTTAAAAAGTGTTTTGTAACTTTTATTTTAGTGTTTATTAAAATCATTTACTAAAGTGTTACAAAACTTAAAACCTAAACCTTAAACCCTAAACCCTAAACCAAAAAACCCTAAACCCTAAACCCTAATCACTTTATAAACCTTAAACACTCTACCATAAACCCTAAACCGTAAACCCCAAACCCTACACCCTACACCGCAAAGCACAAACCCTAAACCCTAAACCCCAAACCATAAACCATAAACCATAAATGTTAAGCATTTTATAGCATTTTAAAAAGTTTTTGTAAATTTTATTTAAGTGTTTATTAAAAGCTCTTACGAAAGTGTTATAAACCCTAAATTCAAAATCCTAAACCCTATACCCCAAACAATAAACCTCACACCCTTAACTCTAAACTGTAAACACTAAGCATTTTATAACATTTTAAAAAGTAGTTTGTAACTTTTATTTAAGTGTGTATTAAAAGCATTTACTCAAGTCTTACAAACCCTAAACCCTAAATCCTAAGCGTTTTATAACATTTTAAAAATCATTTTGTAACTTTTATTTAAGTGTTTATTAAAAGAATTTACTAAAATGTTATAAACCCTAAACCCTAAACCTAAAACCTAAAATCAAAACCCAAAACCCTAACCCTAAGCATTTTATAACAGTTTAAAAAGAATTTTGGAACTTTTATTTAAGTCTTTATTAGAAGCATTTACAACAATCTTATAAACCCTAAACTCTAAATCCCAAAGGCCAAACTGTAAACACTAAACCCTATCATTTTTTATCATTTTAAAAATAATTTTGTAACTTTTGTTTAAGCCTTTACTACAACCATTAGTAACTAAACCATAAACCATAAATTTTAAACCACCATAAACCTTAAACCCCAAACCCTAAACACTAAAACCTAAACCCTAATCATTTTATAAAATTTTAACAAGTGTTTTGTAACTTTTGTTTAAACATTTATTAAGAGCATTTAGTAAAGTGTTATAATCGCTCAACCCTAAGCTCTAAACCCTAAAACCTATACTTAAAACCCTAAACCCTAAAACCCAAACCCTAAACCCTCAACATTTTATAGCATTTTAAAAATGGTTTTGTAACTTTTATTTAAGTTTTTATTAAAAATTTTACTTAAGTGTTATAAACCATATACCCCAAACCTTAAACCATAAACTTTGAACCCTAAAACCTATAGCTGAAACCCTATACCCTAATCATTTTATAATATTTTAAAAATTGTTTTGTAACTTTTATTTAAGTGTTCATTAAAAGGATTTAATAAAGTGTTATAAACCTTAAAACCTTAACCTTAAACCCTAAAACCTAAACCCCAAACCCTAAAGCCTACACCCTAAAACCCAAACCCTAAACCCTAAACCCAAAAGCATAAACCATAAACCATAAATGCTAAGCATTTTATAACACTTTAAAAAGTGGTTTGTAAATTTTATTTAAGTGTTTATTAAAAGCTTTTATGAAAGTGTTATAAACCCTAAATTCAAAACCCTAAACCTTAAAACCCGAACAATAAACCTCATGCCCTTAACTCTAAACCATAAAGACTAAACATTTTATAACATTTCAAAAAGTAGTCAATAACTTTTATTTAAGTGTTTATTAAAGAATTGACTCAAGTGTTATAAACCCTAAACCCTAACCCCTAAATCCTAAGAATTTTATAACATTTTAAAAACCATTTGTAACTTTTATTTAAGTGTTTATTAAAAGAATTTACATAAGTGTTATAAACCCTAGACCGTAAACCCTAAACCCAAAACCTCATATCAAAACCCTAAACCCTAAATCATAACCATTTTATAATGGTTTAAAAATAATTTTGGAACTTTTATTTAAGCCTTTATTAAAAGAATTTACCAAGGTCTTATAAACCCTAAAATCTAATCCCCAGAAGGCCAAATCGTAAACACTAAACCCTAGCATTTTATATCATTTTGAAAATACTTTTGTAACTTTTATTTAAGCCTTGATTAAAACCATTTACTAAAGTCTTAACAATCATTTTGTAACTTTTATTTAAGTGTTTATTAAAAGAATTTATTATAGTGTTGCAAGCCCTAAACCCTAAACCTAAAACCTAAAATCAAAACCCAAAACCCTAAAATAAAAAGTGTTTTGTAACTTTTATTTAAGTGTTTATTAAAAGCATTTACTAAATTGTTATAAACCTTAAAACCTAAATCTTAAACCCTAAACCCTAAACCACAAAAGCCTAAACCGTAAATGCTAAGCATTTTATAAACCTTAAGCACTCTAACATAAACCCTAAACCCTAAACCCCAAACCATAAACCATAAACCATAAATGTTAAGCATTTTATAGCATCTTAAAAATCGTTTTGTAAATTTCATTTAAGTGTTTATTAAAAGATTTTACGAAAGTGTTATAAACCCTAAATTCAAAACCCTAAACCCTAAACCCCAAACAATAAACCTCAAATCCTTAACTCTAAACCATAAACTCTAAGCATTTTATAACATTTTAAAAAGGAGTCATTAACTTTTATTTAAGTGTCCATTAAAATAATTTACTCGAGTGTCATAAACCTTAAACCTTTAACCCTAAATCCTAAGCATTTTATAGCATTTTAAAAATTGTTTTGTAACTTTTATTTAAGTGTTTACTAAAATAATTTACTAAAATGTTATCAACGCTAAACCCTAAACCTAAAACCTAAAATAAAAACCTAAAAACCTCAACCCTAAGCATTTCATAACAGTTTAAAAAGAATTTTGGAACTTTTATTTAAGCCTTTATTAAAACCATTTACCAAGGTCTTATAAACCATAAACTCTAAATCGCAAAGGCCAAACCATAAACACTAAACCCTAGCATTTTATATCATTGAAAACGAATTTTGTAACTTTTATTTAAGCCTTGATTAAAACCATTTACTAAAGTCTTAAAAACCATAAACCCTAAATGTTAAACCATGCTAAACCCTAAACCACAAACCCTAAATGCTAAACCCTAAACCCTAATCATTTTATAACATTTTAAAAAATATTCTGTAACTTTTATTACAATGTTTATAAAAATAATTCAGTGAAGCGTTATAAATCCTAAACACTAAACCCTAAACTCTAAACTCCAAACCTGAAACGTTAAACCCTAAACCTTAAATCATAAACCATAAGCATTTTATACCATTTCAAAAAGTGTTTTGTAACTTTTATTTAAGTGTTTATTAGAATCATTTACAAAACCCATATAGACCCTAAACCTTAAACCCTAAAACCCAAACCCTAAACCCTAAAACCTAAACAAAAATTACTAAACCCTAAACCCTAAGTAGTTTATAACCTTTCGAAAAGTGTTTTGTAACTTTTATTTAACCTTTTATTATAATAATTTACTAAATTGTTATAAACCCTAAAACCTAAGCCCTCAACCGTAAACCCCAAACCATAAACCCTATACCCTAAACCCTAATCATTTTATAACATTTTAAAGATCATTTTGTAGCTTTATTTAAGTGTTTGTAAAAATAATATACTAAATTGTTATAAAACCGAAACCCTAATCCCCAAACACTACACTTGAAACCCTAAAACCTAAACCCTAATCATTTCATAAAACCATAAACCATAAACCCTATACCCTAAACCCTAATCATTTTATAACATTTTAAAGATCATTTTTTAGCTTTATTTAAGTGTTTGTAAAAATAATATACTAAATTGTTATAAAACCGAAACCCTAATCCCCAAGCACTACACTTGAAACCCTAAAACCTAAACCCTAATCATTTCATAAAACCATAAGCACTAAAACCTAAACTTTAAACTCGAAACCCTAAATCCCAAACCGTAAACCCCAAATGGTAAACCCTAAACACTAAGAATTTTATAAATTTTAGAAAGAGTTATGTAACTTTTATTTAAGTTTTTATTAAAATAATTTACTAGAGTGTTATAAAACCTAAACCCTAAACCCCAGACCCCAAACCCTATATCTTAATGCTTAAAGCCTAAACAATAAACCCTAAAATAATTTACTAATGTTTTATAAACCCTAAACCCTAAAACCTAAAGCTTGAGAGCATTTACTAGGGTCTTATAAACTCTAAACCCTAAACTATGAAAGCTAAACCCCAAGCCCCAAAACCAAAACCCTAAATCCTAAGGATTTTATAACATTTTAAAAAGTGTTTTGTAACATTTATTTAAGCGTTTACTAAAACCATTTACTAAAGTGTTATAAACTCTAAACCCCTATTCCCTAAACCCTTAACCTTAAACCCCAAGCCCCAAAAAACCATAAACCATAAAAACCCTAAAAAAACCATAAATCATAAAAAAACCTAAACACTAAAAAACCCT
>APFE031044675.1:0-10340 GCA_000404065.3 Pinus taeda
CAGCAAAATTTATTTTCTCCAGCTTGTTGAATGTATGGTTATGGGAAAGGGCATTTAACTACATGGGAGAAATAAGGAGAAACTGAAAACTGGGGTGGGAAAACAAAATTTTTAACAAACCATGAAGAATAATTGATCGAGAATGTCTCATACCATTCTCTACTAACCCGAAGTCAGTTCCATATGAAGAGAGCGTGTCATATCACTCTTATTGACCCGAAGTCAATTTTATTAATCCTATATCAATATCACAAGAGAGTGTCTCAAACCACTCATACTGATCTCAGATCAGTGTCATTGATCCCAGATCAATGGAGGTCATCCTAGCATAGGGAGTACAATAGATACAATGATGCATTCATCAATAGTACTACTATGGTTCGTAACCCCATTTCCCTGCTCATTGATCAGATGAGAGGTACTTCCCATAAGACCTAGACTGCATGGGTAGGATGCCTCGACATGAGAACTAATCATCCTATCCACAGGAGAATGAATCATCCTGCCCCATAGTTGCCACGGGAGAACTAATCATCTCGTTTCACTGTTGCCACGGGAGAACTAATCATCCTGTTTCACAGTTGCCACGGGAGAACTAATCATCCTGTTCCACAGTTGGCAGGGGAGAATTAATCATCTAGGCCCACGGGAGGACTAATCATCCTGTTCCACAATCGCCATGGGGTATCATAGGGAAAGGTTGAACTTGTCATCCTGTACATAGCGCACCACTAGGGGAGGGTGAGTCGCCCTGTGGTTGTATGTTGCTCCAGTAAGTACCCCAACCCCCCAGAGCTCAATGCATGCAACATGCAGGACCCTTATAAGAAGGTCTCTCAACGATTCCAAGTCGTTTAGGAAAGTCACAAATTTGACCTTTCCCCAGGGCTTCGACAAAATGTCTGCGACTTGTACATCAGTCTCAATGTGATGGAGCTTCCTCGCTCATCGACTTACCATATCCCAGATAAGGCAGTATATGATGTCTATCTGCTGGAGCAATCATCAAATACGAGATTCCTCAACAATCGAATCCCCCCTGGTTGTCACAGAGAATCATAGTGGTATTCATCATGTGTACAAACAGCTCACTGAAGAGCTTCCACAACCAGGCAACTTCACACGAGATAATACTCGTAGCTATGTATTCGGTCTCAACGGTGCTTATAACAACTAACTTCCGCTTCTTGCTCATCCATGATATCGAAGCAGAATCCAAAGAGAACCAACACGTAGAAGTGCTCTAGTGATCCTCCACACTGCTTGCCCAATCAATATTCGAATAATCATGCAGCTTCATATTTCCTGCAGTGTATCTCAATCCATGAGAGATTGTGCCCCGAAGATATCTCAAAAGATTCTTGGTACCAATCCAGTAAGGTTCAACCAAATATGAGCTCACCATGCTAATTAGAAAACATGTCCGGATGAAAGTTCACCAAGAACATCAATGCAAATGAGTTTATGAAACTCAGAGGCATTTCCCAAATCTGGTCCGGCATCATCACCATATAACTTCTGAAAGTTAAGATACTCGAGCTAGTCATGGGCTTGCAGTTTACTATTCCACATTCGGAATCCAACTCCCTCTTACTTCTGCAAGTGAGAGGGTCTGCACCTGTTTGAAATAGGTCGTCCTCAGAAGGTGTTGGTATGAGAGGTCTATCATCCACAACCTTCAAACAATGGTTTGCATCGGCTTCACTCTTAGTGAATCTCAACTTCATCTGACAGCTATCAATCCTCTCATACTACACCTGGGGAGTTTTGCTTCAAGCCATAGAGGGCTTTCTTCCACTTGCATACGTGAGATTCCTGATCAGGAATCTCAAATCCCTCCCAAACCTGTGGACTTGCTACATGAGGGGAATAGTCCCCTTGTAAGATCTTCCTTCGGTACATCTCAGACATGTACTTTCATGCTCTTTTTGAATTCAAGCATCCCTGTCACCATCTGACTCACAGACCTCCAATGCTATGTGTCAATGGACATGGTCCTGAGTGGACTTCCTGCAACTTGATACAACCTTGAACTCAAAAACATCTTTGAAAATTCTATTTTCAAACATGTACCTTTCCATCGATGAGTGCCACCCTGTAACCTTTGACGTCCATTGCTGAAATGGACACTAGGTTCTTCTTGCGATCAGGTGCATAAAAGAGATTCTGTAAATGAATTTAGTTACCCTCATTCAATTGAGGGGTAACATTCCCTACACACTTTCCGGGATAGGTGGCATCGACTCCAAGTATAATCCCACAAGTGTTTCCATCTCTACCAAATTAGAGAGTGCACTCTTCTATTCGATGAAGTGCCTTGAAGCACTACAATCAATAAGCTAGATTCCCAAAGAATCTGAAGGAGAGGGCCAATACAAGATAACGCTTCGTTATCTTATCAAAAACAACATTTGATTCTTCATACCTGGGGTTCCTTGCTTTCTTTGAAGAGTCAACCATTTCCTTGATGACCTGCATTACCTGTCATTCCTTTCATCATTGAAGGTGTCCTTGGAATGATTGTTATCTTCATCAAGAGACGTGTCTCTACCATTCGGACACTCCTTCGCATAATGGCCGAACTTCTTGCAACCAAGGCATTTGCCTTTCCTTCCACCCTTAGATCCAGACTTCCCATTGAAGTGATCTTTAGGTAGGCCATCAGAAACTTCTGCTGTGCCATCCTGATAATATTCTATGCTTCGACTTCACCCTTGGTGAATTTGAAGAGGGATGAGGAACCCATTGATCCTTTTGTCCTTTCCCAACTGTCTTCGGTGATTGCTCTTTCACTCTTGCTTGGGCTTTGTCTTCACCCCAGCTCTGATACCATGTTAATTTTAAGTATGCTCTATGCTAGAGCAATTTATTTCAATTTTCACAGTTAGCTCAATATCTTTTCCAGATTAGAAATCACATCATCATTAAAGTAAATTGCAGATAGAACATAAATATAAATCGCAGAAGACAAGCCAAGATGGTGGCCTGGGTGCAGGTGATATGGACAACCTCTCAAATCTGGCTATAAATTCTTCAATTTCAGGTTGAATCTCCCTTTCTTCTTTTGATTGCGTATCAGTCATCTAACAATAAAACTGACGACCACATGGGTTTTTCCCCAATCACCCCTATCTTGGTTATGGTTCACAATTGACAAACTGGCCTCTGTTCCTATAGGAACTGTAAATCCATAGGATTTACACAAAAATACTATTGGCGCTTTAGCAAATGGGGAAACTTCGTTTTCAACGCAAAATATACTATTGGCGGGGATTTTGTTCCAAAGGAACAAAATACACTATTGACGCTTTTAATCACAGTCACGCCTTATAAATAGGCTGTGTAAATTCTGAAGAACTACACTATCGGCATAGTAATAGTCAAAGTATTGCATTATACACAATATACACTATCGACCCCTTTCAACGCTCCTTCTCCGATGCGATAACACATGGTGTTATCAGAGATCGCAATTGGCGACTCCACTGTTCCAAAGGCCTGACTCTTTCCACTCCCACCTTGCGATATCAATTGCGGACTCGATAACTTATTAAAGTCTCCCTATAGCATTTGGGCTCCGGTAGTGTCGCGCTATCGGAGTTCGGCGCTTTAAATGGTCCTTCGCTCCACTTGAGGTCCTGCGATGCGATATTGGTCCGGACCCGATATGGGTATGAACCAAATCGAATAGAATTTCATGTCCAAAACTATACTTCGGCTAAGTGAATTTTTCGATTTCTCTGTGTAAAACAGAGTTTTATCTGCGAGACTTAACAATGCATTTAAGAAGCCTGCGCTCGCCAATATGAAGGGAAAACTCCCCAACAAGTCTAATATTATGAGTTAATTGAAAAACAACAATTGAATCTCCATTAATACACGCAGAATCACACAGAACCAGGACTGTTATGTGTATAAAATACCAATTAACAGAGTCAATAATCAGATGCAGAGAGATTTTTTTTCTTCAAATGATAATGCTTCCGGCCTCTCGCTATAGAGTGTCTTGTTATTTTATTTATAATAGATAGAGCCTTCACGACCATTATCCTTTACAAAAACATGGCTTTTACATAAGTGATTTAAAGCAATAAAGCTACTACAACTTTTATAAAGCGACTTATTACAACTTGATCTTTATTCTTAATTCTATCATTATCCTAAGCTAGAAAAGCATGAAAATTTGTTGGCTAAAGGACCCCACTCCCTTGCTTGTAGATTTTTCTTTGGATTTTTGGAATATGGTTGAAGATTTTTCCCTCTAAGTCACATGCTTCTGCATGAGACTCTTGAGGACAAAATTCTTCATGGGCTCTTGTCCATGAGTTCATCTACAGAACTGCCCAGTTTTTGTACATATCTTCTGTAACCCAAGTAGCTTTAGCGGTTGGCTGTCCCTTCCATTTTACCAAATACTGGAAGTACTCTCGTCCCCTTGTCTTCTTAAACACCTTCGTCTCCAGAATTCTTTTTGGCTGCAACTCCTTTGCTGTGGGTAACTGTTTTACCCAGTTAATCTCTTGGTTCTCTTGTGCTGGTGCTGTATCATTTGCATTTTCACCTTCATACTTGTACAGGTCTGTAACATAAAAAAATGGTGATATTCCAACATCATGGGGTAACTCAATCTCATATGCATTTGTAGAAAACTTTCTTAGCACTCTGCATGGTCCAATTTTCTTGAATTTCAGTTTGCTATACTCCTTTGGAAACTTCTCATTTTTGAGATGTCCTAAAACCAAATCTCCAACTTCAAAGTTCACCTTTCTTCTTCTCATGTTTGCTCTGGTTTTATACTTGATGTTGCTATCCTGCAGTTGCTGCTTCACTTGTTCATGTATTGCTTGCATTTTTGAAGCAAAATCTTCATCCTCTGCACTTCTCATCTCTTCTTTTCTCAAATTTCTTAATTCAGATATTCCTCTTGGATGCATTCCATAAACAATATGGAATGGACTCTGTCTTGTACTCCTGTTAGGTGAGTCATTATATGCATACTCAGCTTGTGCTAACACTTGATCCCATTGCTTTGGATGTTCTATAGTAAGGCTCCTTAAAAGATTGCTTAAACTCCTGTTCACCACTTCAGTTTGTCCATCAGTTTGTGGATGATAGGTAGAACTGAAACTTAATTTAGTTCCCAGCGTCTTCCATAATGTCCTCCAGAAATGTCCAACAAATTTGGAATCCTTGTCTGAGACAATACTTTTGGGCAACCCATGCAATCTTACAATCTCCTTAAAAAACAAATTAACAATGTGAGAAGCATCACTAGTTTTATAACATGGAATAAAGTGTGCCATTTTTGAAAATCTGTCCACTACAACAAAAATTGAATCATTACCTCTTTGAGTCTTTGGTAAGCCCAACACAAAATCCATACTTACCATATCCCAAGGCCTATCTGGAATTGGTAATTGGATATACAAACCTGTGTTTTGGCTCCTTCCCTTTGCATATTGACAAATTTTGCAAGTTTTCACATACTTCTCCACTATAGATTTCATTTTCGGCCAGAAATAAAATCTGTTTCGCTGTTCATAGGTCTTCTCTATGCCAAAATGTCCTGCAAGTCCTCCACTATGCTTTTCTTTAATTACATTCTCCCTCATTGAACATTTTGGTATGCACAACTGATTTTTCTTAAACAATAGTCCATCTTGTGAGAAGTAATCCAACCATCTACTCCTATCCATCAAAACAAGATTTTTACAAGCCTCAAATGCTTCTTTAAAATCCGAATCAGTCTCATACAATTCTTTAAGAAAATCAAAACCCAACCCTTGGATTTGACTCTCTTGAAATAATACATTCCTCCTACTTAAGGCATCCACAAATTTATTTGATTGGCCATTTATATGCTTCAAAACAAAATGGAAACCTTGGAGATACTCTACCCATTTAGCATGTTTCTGGCTGAGCTTTGGCTGCTACATTATAAATTGTAGTGCATGGTTATCTGAATAAAGGATAAATTCTTTTGACATTAAATAATGCCTCCATTATTCTAATGACTACACAACTCATAAGAATAACACTTCCTCTTTGAATCATTCAACTTCTCACTAAAATAGGCTATTGGTCTATCTTCTTGGCTTAAAACACCTCCAATTGCTTCTCCGCTGGCATCACACTTCACTTGAAAAGGTTAGTTAAAATCAGGCAGAACCAAAATAGGCTTTTTAGTAATTTTCTTTTTTAACAGCTGAAATTTTTTCTTTGCTTCAACAGTGCATTTAAATGGCTGTTTGTCCTTCTTTATGGTCTCAATAATAGGTGCATTTATCTTACTAAAATTCTTGATGAATTTTCTATAAAAGCTAGCAAGACCATGAAAACTCCTTACCTCAAAAACACTCTTGGGTGTAGGCCGCTCCATAATTGCTTTGATCCATCTTCAGCCCTTCATCAGAAATAACAAAACCCAAGTACACTAGCTCTTCTTTCATGAATGAACACTTCTTCAAATTCAGCAATAATTTCTCTTGCTGCAGCCTTTGCAAACATAATTTAGATGTCTTACGTGCTCATAAACTAATATATCGTCCAGATATACTATTACAAACTTACCAATGAACTCTTTAAGAACTTTATTCATTAGTCTCATAAATGTAATTGGTGCATTTGACAACCCAAAAGGCATTACTCTCCACACATACAATCCTCATTTGTCTTAAAAGCGGTTTTCCACTCATCCCCTTCTCTTATTCTTATTTGATGATAACACACTTTTAAGATATAGTTTTGAAAAATACTTTGCTCCACTCAAGCAATCCATTAAATTGAACATCTTCAATTCTAGGCAAAGGAAATTTGCACCTGATTGTGATTTTATTAATGGCTCTTGAATTTGTACACATTGTCCAGCCTCCATCTTTCTTTGGACTTGGCACCATTGGTACTGTGCAAGGACTCAAGCTTTCTCTGATCAACCCTTTGTCAAACAATTCTTGCACTTGCTTTCTAACTTCTTCATTTTCTGTAGGAGTCGTTCTGTAAGCTGCTTTGTTAGGTAGACTTGCTCCAGGAATCAAATCTACATGATGGCTAATTCTTCCAATGGGTGGCAACTCATCTGGCAAATCATCAACAATAATGTCACAATATTTCTCCAACATTTCTTGAATTTCAATGGGTAAATCAGAAATTTTAGTAGAAGTCATTATTACCTTGGGCTGGCAAATTACAACAAAATTTACCTTATTTTCTTCAATCTGCTTCAAGTATTCCTTTTTTCCAAGTTACAGAGTTTTTGGATCAGTGTTCTTTCTTGGTACATCTTCTTCTTGTAGAGGCAACAACGTATGATTGACACCATCCTTTCCAAACTTGTAGGTGTTTCTTTTTCCATCATGCATGGCTCCTGTGTCATATTGCCAAGGTCTTCCAAGCAATATGTAACACACATCCATTGGCATCACATCACATACAATTTTATCTTTATACTTGCCCACCTGAAATTCCACTTCACACTATTCATTTACCAACAGTTGATGTCCCTTTTGCAACCATGACACCTTGTAAGGTGTTGGATGTTTCATTGTTTTCAGCTTCAATTTCTACACCACTTCTGTAGAGACCAAATTATCAGTGCTGCCACTATCAATGATCATCTGGCAACATTTCCCTTGGACTTTACACACTGTCATGAATAAAGTCTTTCTTTGTGATGGTTCAACCACCTCCTTTGCTGGCTTGAGAAAAACTTTATTAATTACCAAAGATTCTCCTCTCTCTGATATATTTTCTTCTTCTGTCATTGTTGCTGTTGGTGCTTCTCCCTCGGCTTGAGCAATAATGGCATTCCTCTTATTTGTTTCTGCATTCTCTGGGCACTCAAAAGCTCTGTGTCCCAGTTTGTTACATCTGTAACATCTTATTTTTCTGCCTCTTCCTCTAGAAAAACTCCCTCTGCCTCTTGCATCACCACCTGTGGGTGCATGCTGGGTTGAGCTGCTGCTAGCTCCATCTTTAGGTGCTATAGATCTTCCTCTACCACCTTGACTTCCCCTTCCTCAGAAAGTACCTCTCCCTCTAGTAGACTGCTTCCTCTTGAGTTTTTCTTCAGCTTTCAGTGCTATCTGATAAGCTTCCTCTACTGTTTTAGGAGACAGTAGACTTATCTCATTTTGAATGTCCATCCTAAGACCATTCATATATCTAGCCACCTTCTCATCTGTATCCTGGGCTTTTCCAGCTCTTATGCTTACCTTTTAGAACTCCTCTGTGTATTCTTTCACTCTCAAAGATCTTTGTCTAAGATTTTGCATTTGTTTAAACAAGGTTTGCTGATAATCACTTGGCAGAAACTTACCTCTTAGTTTTTCTACCATCCTACTCCAATTCTTGATTGGTTGCTTGCCAAGTCTCTTCTTTTCTGCCTGCACACCATCCCACCAAAGCATTGCATGGCCTTTTAGCTTGGTGCCAACAAACTTCACTTTCTTCTCATCTTCTGTTTCTTCATAATCAAAGAATTTCTCCATGCCATTAATCCAGTCTATCAATTCTTTTGGATTCAGTCCTCTTTCATATATTGATACCTCTGCCTTTGGCCTGGCTGTGGATCTTAACATTGACTGAAAGAATCTCATCTCAGGAGTAATTGTTACAGCTTCCTCCTCTGCAGCTTCAACTTCAGGTTCACTAACATCTTCATCATCTGTGTTCTTGCCTGTTGTTAATGCATCCAATCTAACTTGCATCTGTTGCACAACTTCCATTACTTCAGCTTTTGCAACAGGCTGTCGTCTGCCACCACATCTTCGTCCTTTTCCAAATCTGAAAGCCATAGTAACTTTCCTTCTCCTGCTTCTGAGATTCATTGCAATGTAAGTTGACTCCTTTGATACCACTAATGGTGGCTTGGGTGTAGGCGATATGGACAACCTCTCAAATCTGGCTATAAATTCTTCAATTTCAGGCTGAATCTCACTTTCTTCTTCTGATTGCCTATCAGTCATCTAACAGTAAAACTGATGGCCTCATGGGTTTTTCCCCAATCACCCCTATCTTGGTTATGGTTCAAAATTACCAAACTGGCCTCTGTTCCTATCGGAACTGTAAATCCATAGGATTTACACAAAAATACTATCGACGCTTTAATAAATGGGGAAATTGTGTTTTCAACACAAAATACACTATCGGCGGGGATTACACTATTGGCGGGGATTTTGTTCCAAAGGAACAAAATACACTACTATTGACGCTTTAATCACAGTCACGGCTTATAAACAAACTTTGTGTAAATTCTGAAGAATTACACTATCGACACGGTAATAGTTAAAGTATTGCATTATACGCAATATACACTATGGGCCCCTTTCAATGCTCCTTCTCCGATGCGATAACACATGGTGTTATCGGAGATCGCAATCAATGACTCCATTGTTCCAAAGGCTTGACTCTTTCTGCTCCCACCTTGCGAGGCGATAACAATTGCGGACCCAATAACTTATTAAAGTCTCCCTATACCGTTTTGGCTCTGGTAGTGTCGCGCTATCGGAGTTCGACGCTTTAAATGGTCTTCTGCTCCACTTGAGGTTTTGCGATGCGATATTGGTTCGGACCCGATATGGGTGTGAACCAAGTCTAATAGAATTTCAGGTCCAAAACTATACTTTGTGTAAGTGAATTTTTCGATTTATCTGAGTAAAACAAAGTTTTATTTGTGGGACTTAACATTGCATTTAAGAAGCCTGCGCTCGCTGATATGAAGGGAAAACTCCCCAATAGGTCTTATATTATGAGTTAATTGAAAAACAACAATTGAATCTCCATTAATACACGCAAAATCACACAGAACCAGGACTGATACGTGTATAAAATACCAATTAACAAAGAGTCAATAATCAGATGCAGAGAGAGTTTTTTTTTATCAAATGATAATGCTTTCAGCCCGCTCGCTCTAGAGCGTCTTGTTATTTAATTTATAATTAATAGATAGAGCCTTCTCGGCCATTATCCTTTACAAAAACATGGCTTTTACATAAGTGATTTAAAGCAATAAAGTTACTACATATTTTATAAAACGACTTATTACAACTTGATCTTTATTCTTAATTTTATCATTATCCTAAGCTAGAAAAGCATGAAAATTTGCTGGCTAAAGGACCTCACTCCCTTGCTTGTAGATTTTTTTTTGGATTTTTGGAATATGTGTGAAGATTTTTTCCTCTAAGTCACATGCTCTTGTATCACAAAACAAGAGGACACAAGATGTGGCGCTAGCCAGGGACAAACCCCAATGTGGGGAAACCCTTGATCAATTCTTCTTATATGTTCTTCAATAGTTCAACAGAGAGAGATAGTACGTTTACAACAGAAGTCAACACTTTGAC
>APFE031044676.1:0-56263 GCA_000404065.3 Pinus taeda
GGCCAGTGGTCCCCCGACGATGGTTTCAGGGGCATCCCCCCAAAGCTAAAAACAAATGTAAAATTTCCTTGTAGAAGTATAGTAATTTGTAGTCAATCTGGGCCATTCATTATGTGGATGATCTGATGGTAGAACTTATGTTTAGTTTAAGGTTTTTTTCCCTAGAAGGCAACCCCTCTCTTTGTATGAGGGCATTGTATTTGAGGCGGTGATATAGATGTGTATTCTGTGTGAGCAAGAAACAGAGAGGTGAGACTGTGAGAGAAAACAGAGGATATTATAACGGCTTTGCTGTAGGTTGTGTCTCTTCATTTTTGCTAGATAATAAAAAGGAAGGACTCGTTGTTCGAGGTGGACGTAGCCCAAACTGGGTGAACCACGTATATCTGTGTCTCTCTTGTTTTGTGTGTTTTCTGTGTTTATATTTCTGCAATATTTTATGTGTTCCGTTGCTCTGTAATATATAATTTTCTAACATGTTTTTGTTGATCTCCTAAAGTGTCTAATGCAAATGGAAATACTATTCTAAGGTCTTAAGAATACTTTCAAAGGTCAAGTAAGGATGTAGATTTCAAGACAAGGTTTATGTCCCTAATGGTAACTTCCAAAACTTAGCACTTCAAAAGATCTCAAAACATGTTATTGATGGAATTAGTACTTAAACAAAAGTGTAAGTATGCAGCGATTTCAATCAAACAAAAGATGAAATATTGATCATGAAATCATTGTCTCTACTGCTTTTCTAAATACGGAAATAAAAGTTAAGCTATTGCACTCAAACAAATCAAAAATTTTAAACTATTAAAAAGTAAAATCAAATCACATCATTCATAGTCTGATTCCTCGCTAGGTAGTCTAAGCTATTGCTTTCAGAGATAATCATCAATAACATGAGCAATCTGATATCTAATTGCAGAAAAGTAAAACTAAAATCAAATCACATCCATTCATAGTCTGATCCCTCGCCAGGTAGTCTAAGCTATGGCTTTCAAAGGTAATCATCAATAACTTGAGATATCTGATATCGAATTGTAGAAAAGTAAAACTAAAATCAAATCACATCAATTCATAGTCTGATCCCTCGCTAGGTAGTCTAAGCTATGGCTTTCGGAGGTAATCATAAATAACTTGAGAAATCTGATATCTAATTGCAGGAAAGTAAAACTAAAATCAAATCACATCAATTAATAGTCTTATCCCTTGCTAGGTAGTCTAAGCTATGGCTTTCGGAGGTAATCATCAATAAATTGAGCAATCTTATATCTAACTACAGAAAATTAAAACTAAAATCAAATCACATTAATTCATAGTCGGATCCCTCGCCAGGTAGTCTAAGCTATGGCTTTCGGAGGTAATCATCAATAAATTAAGCAATCCGATATCTAAAGTAACTAACAAAGAAAACGAATAAGACTGAAATCAAAGCATAACTGAAATTGAAAAGCTAAAAAAAAACAAAGTCAGCAGAGAGGTAAATCTCATGTCACTATTTGATGCAAAATCATGTAAAGAAAAACTAATCTACAATCAATCAGTTGAACACACTTACATGAATTAGAATTGCATGAATGGAAAATCTAAAATATCAAACTTGAAAGCAATCAAATGACATAATGAAATAAAAGCAAAATTACAAAATGAAATCTACTCTACCTTACATTCTAATGTGCTCCATGAAATCTACTTCACATCTCCTTCCATGTTGAGAACATCAAAGCTTTAATCAAATTCTTCAAAATTACAAAGTACAACATAGCTCTCTAAAGCTTTCCAAAGCCATCTCACAAGCTAACAAGCTTAAGAACTAACAATCTAAGACTAACCAATGAAGGAGAGAGATCTTCTATTTATACAAAAAGATGAGAATCCATCTCATTAATGAGAGTCCATGAATCTCTCCCTCTACCTCTAGAGTCCTAATCAAAATAGGAACTGATAACACACATGTCTTGTTAGAGTTTCAATGCAATTAGGAGATGTGACACATATCCTCATGATCCCATGATTCTCTCCACTCAAATTCGAATTTGGCCTTAGAGTGCCACATAAGGGTCTTCTAGAAGCCTCCTTTAAACCTACACATGTCAACAATCTCAACCCACTTGTTAGGTATAAGCATACGGACATTATTTTCTAATTTTTAAACAAAAATTCACTTAAAAAGGCTAATAATTAATAATGTTCGAAAAACATAAATGTGGCCCAATGATAATGAAAGTGGGATGAATGTGGTGACATAGTAGTGAAATGGAGGTGATATAATGGACATAATAGTGAAAGTGTAATGGAAATGAATGACACTTTCAAGACCCAACACTACTATAGGTAGGTATCTACATTCTAGGCCTCGAAATAGCCCGAATGATTGACCTCATCAATTTAACTTCTGTAGACTCTCTCACATTTTCTTTGTATTCTCCTACAGACTCTTCCTCAAATTTGTTGATGTATCCACTTTGTGGATCTCTTTGTTTGTTCATCTCTAAGGCTTCTAGCCTTTCTTGGACATGTCTCATGTCCGCCCTATCTCTAGCATCAGTTGTTGGTCCTCCCCTTTGACCTCTTCTTCCCCATCTATTGTGGATTTACATTTCACAAATTTTTTTCTATCTACCATATCATTGATACCAAATATGATTTGAGATCTCTTCTAACCTGTAATATGACTAATGGATGGAATGTGCAAACAAAATTAAATCATTTACACTTTCAAATTACATTTACCATTCACAAAATCTCAAATAAATTTCTAACATATATATATTTTATTTTCTTTTCAGTTGATAAAATTGAGCACATGCATTAATAGATAATCATATATCTAATTCATCTTCTATTATTACTAAAATTTGGATGAGTTGGAATTTTCCAAAAAGAGGTCAAACCTCTGTGTTTTTTTCCACAAAGTCTTACCTTTCTTCATATTTTTCCTCCTAGAAATATAGTCCATTTTACTAGATTTAATAAAATAACTACTTCCATATATATCCCCAAAAGAGTATAATCTAATTCCTTCAACAATTTTTTTTATTTTTTTTATTTTTTTTTCCAATTCCAAGAGTAAGATACTCCTTCATCACATTCACTACTTCTACTTTGCCACCATTTAGGTTCTTGAAACTATGCTAGAGTTTCTTTTTCTTCAATTTTGTGCCAAAGTCTGGAACCATGCCATTACAATTGGAAAAGCAAAGATTCAACCTTAAGATAAACTCAACATCAGAAAGATTTCTCTCATATGCAATAAGGGTTTCTTCTGTATAAATAAAATAGTACAAATTCACATATTATGCCTGCCATCAAATACTATGCACAAATTTTATAAAACGATTATATAGTGATAATATTTGTTGTTTCTTTTCAAGTATCATGCTAGAAAACATATTTACTTTCATTGTAAGCATGTGAATTCACTGTTATTTTACTGATTGTTGAAGAGGTTGAAGATGATGCTAAATATTTGGAATAATCATTTTTTTATATGTTTTAGATGTGAAAACAATTATATTCCTATGACAGAACTCTCTTCTATATTTCATATTCCATATTGACCTAGAGTCATGATTTCTCGATACATTCAAATGCAATTTAATTTAAACTTAATAAAGCCACCATACAATATGTGGAGACAAATTGGAGAAGTAATGTCTCTTTACGTTGCATGGAATAATCATGTCAATTGTACCTTTTATCTCTAGATAACACTCTTCAAATCTTTAATTTGTCACAGTAACTTCTTCGAAACAAAAATAGTTCAATATGCTCCGCTCTATTTACTTGTATTCAATACTACAACACTCTTTTCACCTCACACAACTTGAAATCAAGAATTGATTCCAAATACATAGGGAATTAAGAACATCTTGTGTAATGGATCCTACAAACCCAAGGACCCAAAATTTTCCTTGATTTCTCTAGGGCTGAAATCATCGAGAATTATTTTGGATTATCACCGACTTAGTCGCCATCATCGATTCTATTTACAAGTCCAATTCATAGAATATTTTGTCAAAAATACCCATTTTCCAAGTTGAGTGCACAATGACTCTTTAACTTCTTGGGCATACCAAAATTGGATCCTATCTCCTTCAACTCAACCGATGGATATTATTTCCCTTTGCTGGAAAAATTACTTGGGGGGGGGGTTGAATCAATATTTTAAAAATCATTTAAACCTTCATATTTTCTTATTACGTTTATGTAAACTACTTTCATTAAGTAAACTAGTGTATGTACATGACTATGATGAATAGGGAAACAACATATATCCAGTTGGATAACTTTTCATATATTTCATAATCTATTCTACTTTAACTAGTAGGCCATTAATTCATTATCATTTAATTGAAGGATAACAATGAGCAGTATGAACATAATAAACCATCACACATAAGAAACACATCAACACATGAGGACAATAGGATTTTTAGGTGGAAACCCAATGTGGGAGAAAACCACCACTACTGTCATCTCTATCTTCATCTTTTATTTTAAAGGAAAACATCTTGCAATCTTGTACTAATGCAAACTCATACTAGTACACAGTCACCCACCTGTAGAAGGCTGCAACTATCTCTTGTTTTCAAACTCCTGGTAGAAGGGAGGTCGAACCCATTGATCTCATTTACCAACTCCTAATGAAAGGGATATCCAAGCCCCTGATCTAATTCACCAGCTACCATTGGAAGGAATCTTCAACTTCCTAACTGAAGGCTCCAACCCTTAGCACCTTTGTGGACCATGTTTCATAATATTTCATACTCGATCCATATAATCCAAAACATTAAACTTGTAGACCAATTTTCATCATATCTTCATACTAGACCCACTACCATAATATAAGCCCAACACCAAATAACAATACTGAAACCAATCACTGCATCAAATCACTTAATCGTTGAACCAATCATATAACTGAATTTCTACCATTTATTACAAATAAATCAAACCAAACCATAACATATATAAACCATCATATACATCAATATACCAATCCAGGAACTGTTACCCATCACTAAATCCAGCTACTGCTACTGCAAAACCCTTATCAAACGTATGTCAGAATATATGAACTAATTTTCTAACTCATACACACGTGTGTACACACTTTTCCTTAAACCAGCCTGCATACAAATCTAAAAATAATGAATAACTTAGTCTAGATCACTGTCAAACTGAATGAATTACTCAATCACATACTGAACCCATCACAAATTGCTAAACCAGATACATATCATCACACAATAGCATCATATCTAATAAACATATCATTCCATAACCAATTCAACCCAAGCAAAACTATTAAACATATATGATCATGTGAGAGACATCACTGAAAGACAACCTCAGACATATTTGAACTGATCAGCCATCATTAAATTTCCAAGCTTCAAATTGAGAGTAGTTGTATGTGAATTTTATAAATGACACCCACGTATGTATGCGCTTTTAATATTTCACACCTGCATATAGATTCTAAATTTTGCATAATATATACCTGACCCCCTTAACTAGATCCGCGTATGTATGTAAACATTCTAAAGAGAACTTGTAAACAGATCTATAATTACTGAATCATTCCTTTTCTACCACTACAAATCATATTTGACAACCGTTACTATGACATGTTCATGTTAGAATATCATTACCATCACATCTTTATAATTTTTAGTCATAATCATTCAATATTAAGAAAACATGATCAAATCCAAAGACAAGGACATCAACCATGTCATAGAAAGACCATAATAGTTATCATAGGATCTTGAAACATATGTAGAAACAATATGAATAGCAAAATGCACATCTTCGTCATCAATTTGCAAGATAAGGCTATGTATCTTCAATATAATCAACCTGTGACCACATATCCAACATTACCAAATTGTAGCATAAACTTTTTCCATAGATATTTTATCAACTCATCTCCTTGAACTCATCAAGGTTAAATTTCTCTTTCCCTTTGTAGGAGGAGAATCAGTCGACATAAATTACCAACATAGAGATATTTTGTAGCACAATGACATATCTCTTCATGCATCAACAACATATGTGAGAACCAAGAATATCATCATAAAGTCAGAATGTAGCATTAATCAACATCACCATGTGACCAAACCTTTCAAGCATCAATATGTGACTAAATACGAAATGTCTCCAAACATCACCCATCAATTGTATTAGTATATCAATAACCATCCTCTTACCTTGAGTTCATGTAACCTGCCTTTTCCTCATAGGCAACAATATTATTATCCTGGATCATGATGTCATCATATGCATCTATCAAAGATAAGGAGAACCTTCAACATCAGTCAAGTGTATCAATAATAATCATCACACAATAATCAACTCAAGTGATTATCTATAAGATTTTTATCTACAATTTATTGTGATCCCATGACATAGAGATATAAATATGTAAGAATTTATGAACCAATCATAAGACTGTGCAATCAAGATTTGTTAGTAACCCATCTCCTTGATCTCTTATTTTCAAGATCAACATGTTCTATATACGAAGAGCCACAATCCTCATGAAACATACCATATGTATCATAACATATACATGTATCATAACCACGTAACATATGTGAGAACAAAAAACAACACTTATAGGCATCATTCCATAACTTCACCTTATGGAAATTATGCACCATTGAAGACATAGTGACATCAAAGTATAAGTAGTGAGTTAAACTCATCATCATCAACTAATATCAATAAGGACCATAGTATGCATATCATCTTCATGCAACTATAGTATGCATATCATCTTCATGCAACTATAACCAACATCCAAGACTTCATCATCATTAATGACAAAATAGCAACATATGTGACTTCCGCAACATCTACATATCATCATGCATCAAGAAATTTTGAAAAAATCATAATGCTAATGATTCACCATTAGAATCATAGTAAATTGTTCCCTTGAACCTATGTCATCTATTCACAATCAAATATGATTATACCCATCTTCATCCATGAGTACATTTATCAAAAGAATCATATTGCAGCAACTCATTAATCATCATAAGACAAAACTACTTCTAAGTAGTATTTGAGCATCAATAAACTGTTGCTAACCAATGTCAAAACAAAAAATCCAAAGAATAAATAACCAAATCATATAAAAACTTCTCCCTAAGTGTTTCCCTCAATTTCTTTATCTTAGATAAACATACGAGACTGTTCCAGATCAAAACTCGCATATATACGGGACTGTCCTTTATGAGATAAACATACATAAAGTAAAGTGTTGAACTTCCATAGCCACAACTCCCCCTAAGCCTGTACTATATGTTCTTGCTTCATTGTTACTATATCATATGCACTTTTAGTAATGTAAGAAACAAGAATATTAAATCAACATGGGAATCATCATCAAGATATACATATCTATAGCTCCCCCTAAGAACATGCATCACTAATCCCGAGGACCTGATAATCATGTTCCGTTCATCACAATGTCAAGTACCTCCCATCACTTATGTAGTCACTATGAGAAGAATTCTTTTAAGAATAATTTACTATAATAGAGATCATCTTCTTTTACTTTGACTCTGAATCCTCCTCATTTCTGTGAGAATTCATTTCTTTAAACACGTATAATTTGTCTGGATTTTGCATCCTCTTGCTATGAATTTTCATTTTTCTTCATCCATAACCTTGTGTTGGGCTGATGTACACACCATTATATTTCCTTTATCTACCATTTGACTTACAATTAGAATATTCTTTTTTAGCCCTTGAACTAATAAAGTATCAACTACTCCTTTATGTTTACTAATCATGGTTATACCTTTCACTAGAACTTTTGATGGATCATTATTTCCAAGAATAACTTTACCATATTATTTTTTCTTGAGAGACTCCATCTTACTCTTATCTCTAGTCATGTGATGAGATCATCTACTATCTATGTAACATTCATCTTCTTCTTCAAACGAGCAGAGAGAAATACCACACCATATTTTGTTTCTTCATCTTTCTTCTTATTTTGATAAATGTTAGTGGATCCATCATTTTCATGTCTTTTCACATCAATATTCTTATATGATTTCTTGTTGTCTTGTCGCAGGCGATCCATACATTTTTTCGTACATCCTTTTGATACATTCCTAAATTTTTACAAGCATAACATCTTATATGAGCGAAGGAATTGTAATATTTCCATTTCATATTCCTTATATTGCAATAAATAGTTTTGTGACCAAATATGTTGCAAGTAAAACAATATCCCTTGAAGAAACATGAGTACCTAGGCACCGATGCACTTCTTGTGAGATG
Source organism: Pinus taeda (assembly GCA_000404065.3). NCBI lineage: Eukaryota > Viridiplantae > Streptophyta > Pinopsida > Pinales > Pinaceae > Pinus > Pinus taeda. The sequence goes on from APFE031044676.1 coordinate 8,296, forward strand.
ACTCCTTGCTTGAAACAATCTACTTCTACAATTGGCTGCAACATGTCCATAATTATGACATATAAAGCTTTCAACATTATTGATCAGAGGAGAGAATTGATTAACACTTCTATAGTTAGGATCAAATGATTTCCTTTGAATATTTCCTTTTCTTGTTCATTGATCAGGTTGAATTCTTCTCTCTTTATTGAGGACTTCAAGTTTCACATTGTTACCCTTAAGATTCCTTGCATTTCCTTGTGAACTAGATTCTTTCTTTACAATTTCATGAAAACCAAGACCAAATTTAATGGTGGGAGACCTTTGACTACTAAGAATGTTATCCAAAATCTTAGTACTATCTTGAAATCTCAAGTGTTTATCCTTTTCTTTTAATTTATGCTTACCTCAACTTCCATTATTTGGTATTTCTTTTCCTTTTCAAGATGTTGCTTTCTCATTCCTTCTTCCATTTTCTCCTTTAAGTTGATAATTTATTCCTTCATCCCATTCTCTTGTTCTTCAAATGTTTGAATTAGTTCTTCTTTTTTCATGTTTAACTGTTTAGGATCTCCTTTTAGAGAGGAAATATTTGCTTCTACGCCTTCACAATAGTTTAGATTCTATTGCAATATTTAATGATTTAATATGATCCCTATTATCATATACCCTCAACCTACCTTTAACATTAATAATATTTTTCAAAGAAAGATCTAGTTTTCTTCTAAGATAAAAGAAATTCCTCCATTCTGTCTTCTTTTGAATTAATAACATGCTCATATTTTGATGCATAATTATTTTCTTTAGAAATAAGGTTACTTGTTGGTTCTTCTAATGAACAATCTTCCTTTTTTCTTCCTTCATGTATTTCTTGTATCTTATCCCATACTTCCTTTGTAGTTTCATAACGTATAACCCTATTTGATGTTGAATGAGGTATGTTATTAATGATGTCACTTAATGCCTTACTATTCTTTTGCACTTCGTATTCTGATGGAGGAATTTTGGTGAAACCATTGCATACTAAATACCAAATATTATGGTTCATTAGATTAGACTTCTTATTTCCATTCCATTTTTGATAATTATCATTGCTTAGCATAGGCACCCCTTCGTTGTCCATTGTTTCTAACTTGCCTTACTCTTCTGCTTCTAGGGCCATCATTTTTTAATTTATTTTCTCTTTAGAATGCTTACTTTCACTTTTTCCCATGAGTGAAAGTTCAGTTGATTCACTGTCATCTTCACTATAATCATTATTACATAAGCAAGAAAATGGACCAAAATGAGAAGAAAAACCCATACCTAATAGTTCGTTGTAACCATCTACTTCATTCTTCATCAGTAGAAGGCAAGGTTCTCCTGAAAGTGAATATTTTTTGACATCTAAGACTTTCACTACATCTGATATATCACTGTCACTACCACAATTTTTTGACTCCTTCCTTTGAGCTATCTTCTTCTCTTTCCATCATCCTTGATCCATTCCAAGTGATTAGGCTTGAACTAAAGTGACCTGCTCTAATACCAATTGTTGGGGAAAATACTAAGGGGGAGGGTTATGGGTGAATCAGTGTTTTAAAAAACACTTAAACCTTTCAATTTTATTATTCAGATTTCTCTACACTACTTTCATTAAGTAAACTAGCGTATGTACATAGCTATGATGAAGGGAAATAATATATATCTAGTTAGATAATTTTTCATATATTTCATCATCTATTCTACTGTAATGAGTATATCATTACTTCATTATCCTCTAATTGAATAGTAACCATGAATAATAAGAATAGCATAAACCATCACACATAAGGAACACATAAACACACAAGGACACTAAGATTTTTCGGTGGAAATCCAATGTGGGAGAAAGCCACCACTCGCGTCTATCTCTATATTAATCTTTTATTATAAAGGAAAACATCTTACAATATTGTACTATCGCGAACCCATACTCATATGAAGGCACCCACCTGCAAATGGCTACAATCTTCTCTCATTTTCTAGCTCCTAATGGAAGGGAGCTCCAACTCCCTGATCTCATTCACAAACTACCACTAGAGGGAAGCTTCGAATTCCTCACTGAAGGCTCCAAGCCTTAGCACCTTTGTGGACCAAATTTCATTATATATCATACCAGATCCTCCTGATCCAAAAAATAAAACTTGTGGGCCATGTTTCATCATATTTTTAGACTGGACCCACTGCCATCATTTAGACCCAATACCAAACAATAATACTGAAACCAATCACTGCATCAAATCACTTAATCACTGAACCAATCATATCATTAAATTTCTACCATTTTTTGCATCTGAATTAAACCAAACAATAAGAGATATAAACCATCATATACATCAATATACCAATCCAAGCATTGTTACCCATCACATAATCTAGTTGCTACTACTGCAAAACCCTGATCAACCATATGTCAGAATATCTATGATACTATTCTAATTCATACCCACGTATGTATGTGATTTTCCTTAAGCCTACCTATGTACATATATCAAAATAATGAACAACTGAGTCTAAATCATTATCACACTGAATCAATTACTAAATCACATATTGATCCTATCATATATCACTAACCCAGATATAGATCATCACACAATAGCATCCTCTCTAATCAACATATCATTCCATAACCATTTTAAGCCAACCAAAACTTTTAAAAATAAATTATCATGTGACATACATCACTAATAGACAACGACAAACATATTTGAACTCATTAACCATCATTAACAATTCATGCTTCAAAACCCTAGCATTTTTACGTGACATATAACTAACACCCATGTACAGCCATGCTTTTAATATTCACACCATTGTATAGATTTTGAAATTCTATAAAATATATACACAACCCCCTTGAATTAGATCTGCATATGTACTTGACCTTTCCAAATAAAACATACGTAAAAATCTATAATTACTGAATCATTCCTTCACTGTAACCACAAAGCATATTTCACGACCCTTATTGTCACATGCTCATGTAAAAATATCATTACCATCATAGAGTTATCACTATTAGTCATAATCATAAAGGATTCAAGAAACCTATTTATTAGTCAATATAATGCTTTTAGATATATCAAATATGAACCTCCTTCATTCTCCTTGGTGCACACCTATTTCATCTCAAACCATTCATTAATAACCCATAAATTTCATAACTAGCACTTTGATCTCCATCTCCTTATATATCTTAGGAATTATCCAATACCTTAGACCAATCCCATAGTAATGCCAATGATATTCTTTCTTGGGATCAAATATCCATTTTTGCACTCATTACTATGGGCTAATACCATGCTAAATGGCCATGGTATTGAGAATATCATGGTACAAAAAATGTACATGACTTTTCTTCACCATACCCGTGTATGTACGTAACATTTACAACTTCCAAAGCTTCACCTTTAGCATCCTTCCATGTCTGAATTGATATTCCCTTCTCCCATCTCACCTGTAGCATCATAACCATCATGTTGACACCTTTTTCAAGTAGGTTCCCATCAAGGCTAATCTTTGTCCATTCAATTTTTATCACTGCATAATCATCATGTTGACATCTTTATCAAGTATGTTGCCATCAAGGACAACACATTAGTCATAATGTCAACATCCTTTAGCTCATCCAACGAATCCACTTTTTTCCTTTGACATTCCTCCGATTCCGTTAACATACATTTTCAATGTACAAGTTCAAACATCTATACTCAAAACAACTAACTTTTTGCATCTTTCATAAAAAAATGTGTATTGTAGCAAAATTGGAATCATTGATTGATGTCTTCATGCCACTGTTGTTGTCTTCATGCGCTCATTCCCAAGATTGACACTTTCATTCTACATAGATCCATTTTCCCTTTATGCGCATCGTCACTTCTCTATAATGCGACAAGGAGATTCACAGAATTATGTGAAAGATTTATAATTTTTCACTTATTGTCATTGATGGCTCCTTGCAAGTGATTTCCTGGGAACCAATTTCTTCAAATTGAAACAACTCTTTGAAAACACATGTCCAAACACACTAGACATCTCAACTATCCTCATATCGATCAACCAATCCACAAAACCCAATTTACCTATAAAATACCTCATAATAATTATAGAAGCATTAACATCCTTCTCTAATAGTACATTGATGTAGGCACTAACTTCCTGCAATTCAATATCCACAATCATATATTAGAATGAGAAAATGTACACCCAAATAAAAAAATTACTCACATAAGAAGCAAGGAAAGAAACTTTGTTCTATAATTCCCCTGTAGGGGAAATATCTATTAATCAATCATGCAGACTATGTTACATTTAGCTTAGAAATGGTCTCATTAAATAGGATCAAGTGACCATAACAAATACATCTCAAATGGAAAATGAGTTTCATTATTCTCTCAACAAATTCCCTAACTATCTACCATGATCTATCATTAATTTCTTCGTGATTTCTGAAAATGTAGTATTTTGTGACTCATGATTAATATCAAGTATTTTCTGGACTAAATCACATAGATGTTTTTAAGTCAACATGTTTCGAACTACTTTTTGTGGTTCATCATTAGGACATAGATGCACAACCGAACTAGAGAATTTATATATATTAGAGATGCAACGACTAATCTGAATAGTCAAATATTTTATTAATTATTTTATTCAATTATCTATTATTTACTCATGAGGATTAAACAGCTAGCCGCAACAATCACACTATTTTATTTAAAATATTTCCTTATTTATCTATTATTTCATCAATGAAAATATTAAGAAACCAAAAATTAAGAAAAGAAAAACTAAATAAAAGGAAATCGAAATTAAAAATGATTAAAAGAAATTAAACATAAGTCAAAATATATAAGAGAGTTATATTTAATTTAATGCATTAAAATATTTAAATCAAAAGGAAATTTAGATAGGAAATATTAAACTCATAATTAATTAGGTAATTAAAAAAAATATAAACAAAATGGAGTAAGGTTATTATATAAAAGGGGAGTAAAAGCAAGGTACAGTGTGTGTGTGTGTATGTCTATATATATATATATATATATATGGCGAAAGTTATCAAAGATAAAATATTAATACATAAGGGGAGAGAGAGAGAGAAATAGAAAAAAAAAATGGATGTTTAAAAGAAAGAGAAAATAATTAAATAAAAATAATTTAAAAAATAAAAATAAAATTATAAACTATCCATAAATCAAATAAATAAAATAAATCATAATGAGATGGAAGATCAAATAAAAATAATAAAACAATAAAAATGAAGAGAATCAAATCAAATAAATTGAACAAATTAATAAAAAAGTAAGAGATAAGAATAATAAAAGATTATTTTTACAATTTATAACTTTATTGAAAAATAATTAAACAAATGGAGAGGGGGGGCAATACCCAAACTCTTACTCATAAAAATGAAAAGACCTATAAAAAATGAAAAGGAAGAAACTTAAGAATAAATAGATGGTATCCAACAATGACTTAACTTCCAAACATCATCTCTATTAAGCGTCTCGAACCTTTTTTCAATTTCAATGGCCTCCCTCAACTTATGGTGATGGACATGATTGATCGTCGCAATGATGTGTGAGTCCTCAATAATAATATGGCACTTAGTCATATCTCCATGTTCTTCCAAGGTTGAGGAGCAAGTCCTGCGATGTTTTATGTCAATCGCATGTCCCTTAATAGTTTGATTAATGGAATGACCTATTTCTCCAACATAAGATGTCCCACAGGAACAAGGGATCAAATACACATCTTTCATGCCTTTGGGATTCACCAGGTGGTTTACTAATCTCAGGGAGCTCTGAATCATGTTCAAGTGTCTAAAAGTGGAGGAAACATCATGCTTCCTAAGAACACGGGAAATCTTATCCATAGTTCTTTGTATAAATGGAAGTTGAACAATGTCAGCATTATGACGCATATGTTGTCCTTGATGACAACTTACTTATAACAAAACATGTATATGGAAACTACATGACTCCACAGGTCATTTTAGAGGTGACAAAGTGACGGAATAAAATAACAGAATGATGTGACAAAGGTTTACAAATCAAAATCAGAAGTTTTATACAGGTGAATATTTGAAGATCTATATGCGGGTTCGTCAAGGACAGGTAACTATAAATGTGAGTTTAAAGAAGCAAAGACACATACAATTTCTGCATCATGTTATTCTAAATACCAAGGGTACTTCCCATGGTATTGCCTTGTGGTATTGAACCCAACAATAGTTTTTTTGATCCCTTCTAAGAAGCCATTAGCTAGAGTATGGTTTTGACCTGTGGTATTGAAAAAGGCTAAATTATATAAGGAGGTGAAGACCAAAGTGCTAAGTGTGCATGTGTAAGGTCTTTTGATGAATACTTCAATCTAAAGTATATTTGCATTATAAAAGCCATAGTTGACACATAGATCTGAAATAATTATGCTCCGATGAATACAATGGTGGATCGGGATCATGAGACCTAAAATGAATTAACATTGTATGATCCTCTCATGGATTGACTAGATCTAAGTATTGATGTACATTTTTATCTTTGAATATTACAATCTTGGTCTTTCTAAAGTTACGAAGACATGCACACTTTTAGGTCAAAATTTACAGATCTGTATGCAGGTTGGTCTCAGTGAAGTCATGTATATGTGTAGGTTCACTTCTTGAAGGTCGTGTAAATAAAGGAAACCTAAAATTTTCATATTTGCATGTAGGTCATTTTCGGTGAAGTCGCATATACACGTAGGTTCGTTTCTTCAAAGACACATACCTAAAGGAAGGGTTTTTGTTCATAAATGACTGATCAACCTGATTATTGTTGTTGTGTCTTTGTTGTCTCTCAATGATGTCCTCATTTTGATCTAGATTGAGTAATAATGTCTGAAGTAGAACTATTTAAATGATGAAGTTCAATTTACTTACATGTTGACTCATTGAAAATATTATTGATGCTGCAAAGTATATGAGACATTTGTAAGCTAACAAAATATTTCAGAATAACTCTTCTCAACCCTGTGTCTGATTCAGAATTATAGTTTTTAGTATATTGAGATCTGTATCCAAGTTTCTCTATATAAAAGCGCATATACACACACGTTTCCATAGGAAAATTAGTACATACATTTTCATAAATGGTTGATTAGGGTTTGTCGTAACAAAATATGTTTTATGTGATATGTCGTATGATGTTTGATATTCTGGTTAGAGTTATATGATTGTTCCAGTTGATTGCTTGAGTTTTGATTAAGGTTTAGTTGATTGGGTTTTAGTAATTGGTTGATTCAGTTTCATCATAGATTGATTATTATGTTACAGTTTGATTATTAATATTGAGCTTAATTGTTTGTAGTGGGTCTCATCTGTAAATTTGATCAAATATGGCCTACAAGTTATGGTGTGTTGTAGTAGGTGGATCCAGTATGAAAATTTATGAAACTTGGTCCCCGAAATTGAGGGATTTGGAACTTCCTTCCAGTGATAGTTGGTAAATAAGATCATGGTGTTGGAGCTCCCTCCTAGTAGTCGCTAGAGAACGATTGAAGGTTATAGCCTTTTATAGGTTGGTGCCTATGTACTAGTACAAGTTTACACCAGTACAAGATCCAGGGAGTTGGAGCTACCTTCTAGTAGGAGTTGGAGAACAAGTGAAGGATGTATCCTTCATTAAGTGGGTGGATGCATACTAGCATGAGTCTGCCCTAGTACAAGAATGTGAGAGGCTTTTTATATTAATAAGTTCGAATACTAAGATGAAAAAAGTCGTGGTTTTCTCCAATGTTGGGTTTCAACCTTAAATCTTGGTGTTCATGTGTGTTTCTTATGTGTGACATTTTCTTATATTCTTACTATACCTTCTTACTGCTTATCAAATGCCTAATAATTGTCTTACATTATGGTTTAAGTTTAACAAATAAAGAATTAGTTTTTTTATGAGTTTACTAAGAATATGCTAGTTTCTTTTACAATAGTCATGTACATATGTGAGTTGGGTTCAGTAAAGTCGCGTACATATTTTAGAGAAGAAAATTATTATTGTGAGTTTTAAAAGACATATTCAGCCGCCCCCCCCCCCCCCCCCCCCCCACCTCAATAATATTTTTTGCAACAATTGGTATATGAGCATATGCTTTAGCAAAATCTTGATCGCTTGAACAAGATCTGTCAAGAACAATGGGAAATGAGAAAATGAAAGAAAACACCCCAAAAGAAGAATACATCTCAAAGGGACAATGACAGTGATAGAGGTGATTGGCTATTAGTTTGAAGCAAATATTCTTATTTATAAACACCTTTGAATGAAGATGTTCAAGCAAAATAATTATCAAGTACCGATTTTTGGTCCTCTAGTGATACCTTTCCTTATTCATGCAATATTGAAGATAATGAATATGATAATGAAACAACTGAATTTACTCTTATGGGTAAAAGTGAAGAAATCTAATGACCATAGAAGTAGAATTTAAAATGCTCATAGATAAAATTAGAGATCAACATGATCTATTTGATAAAATGGAATGTGCCTACAAAAAAGAAGTTGCCAACTTAAAAAATAAATTGGAGGAAGGAAACACAATAAGGAAGGAGTACAAGGAAAAGGATGATCAATGTCAAAGGCTCCAAGATGAAGTAACATCATTAAGAAATTAGGTGAATGAAAAGGATACAAAAACAAAGAAACTTAAAGACATAACGATTTACTGTAAAGATCTTGAAGCTGAGGTCATCTCTCTAAAAGAAAATATTGAAAAATAAAATAAACAAATGAAAGACTACTTCAAGCATTTGAAGAACAAGAAAATGAGATTCTGAAATTAAAAAAAAAAGGATGAAGGGAGAAAGGTTGAAGAAATCATAAAGAAGTAGTATCAAGAAAAGGAAAAGAAATATTAGGTTGATATAAATATCCTAAAAGGTAAATTAGAAGAAAATGATAAACATTTTTTATTTCAAGATAGTACTATGATTTTGGATAATATTCTTAGTATTCAAAGGTCTCATGCCATCAAATTTGGTCTTGGTTTTCATGAAACTGTTAAAGGTGAATCTAGCTAACAAGTTGAGGCAAAGAATTCTAATGCAAAATTTGAAACTCTCAATAAGGAGATAAGAAGTCAATCCCATCAACAACCAAGGAAAGAAAGCCTTCAAAGAAAATCATTTACTCCTCACTATATCAGTGTTAATCGATTTTTTCCTCTTATTAATAATGTTGAGTGTTTGATGTGTCATAATTTTGGACTTGTTGTAGCTAGTTGTAGAAGTATAATGTTTCAAGCTAATAACCATCTCACAAAAATATCATCAACTTCTAGGTAGTTTAAGGGATATTTTTTTCTTGCAATATCTTTTGTCACAAAGCCATTGATTACAATAGGAGGAATATGAAACATATAATATTTTATGCTTGTAACAAGTTTGGGCATGTAGAAAAATAATGCTAGAAAAAGTCTATGGATCTTTGTAGACAATATGGTAAGCAACCAAATAAGAACATTGATACCGGAAAATTTGAAAATGATGGATCCACCAATAAGAAAGAAAAGGAAGAACATATAAGGTGTGGTCTTTCTCTCTTCTCATTTGAAGACAAAAATGAATGGTACATAGATAATGGATGTTTTCATTACATGACTAGAGATAAGAGCACACTGAAGTCTCTCATGAAGAAAAATAATGGTAATGTTATTCTTGGAACTGATGTTTCTGAAAAAGTTCTAGGACCAGTGACAATCAGAACAGACTCAGGGGGAGCTGAAAGTGTGAAATTTCAGTATTTCACTTTTGCTACGTGGATCTTATGAAGATAAATTGAATGTATATGTGAGTTCTAAACTGCATAATCACATATATTTGGTTTTGATGAAGACAAAGTGGGACAAAATCGGGAAATGGGTCTGATAGGGTTCAATCAATTACCAATTGTATTCTCTATTTTGATGGTTGGTTATTACAGTCTATTAATGATATTCAGAAGTGATTTTTTCCCTTGATGTATAACTGTTTGATGATGATGTCTTGATGATTCTTACTGATATATGAAATGATCTGATTTAACAGTGAACAGTTGTCATATGTTTAGGGGGAACATTGTTTATGCTTCTCATCATGCCTTGTTGGCATTATGTTTGTTTTAGAGTTACTTGATACGTAATAATTCTTATCAATGGTGATGATGCTTATGTTTATGAAGTGTTTAAATGATGGATCATGCTATGTTGTGGTCATAGGTTTCCCATGAAGAAATCATAGATGATACTTATATGTTGCTTGAGGCACATAGTTGTTTTGATGCTACTAATCAGATTTATGGATGATTTCTTCGATAAACATTATAGTACATATGTTATGGTGATCTTCATAAGTTCAAGAAAAAGAAAATCTTGAGTACACATCTTCATTATTTGTTGATGATAAGTGTCACTCATTACTTTTTTGTTCTTGTCATCATGCATTTAAAGATGCATAAATTTCATATGGTGCAATTACAGATGAGGATTCCTATAGTTATTGGCTCTCACATCATATATTGTTTGAGGATTGTTGCTTTTGATGGTACCAAGGAAGTTTGACAAATGATTGTGCTCATGGTTTGCTTTTCTCATCAATGAGAAGCTAGATACATATTGCTATCTCTATGATGGATACATTATAGATAAGGATCACACGGATGATTATTTAGGTTGCATATTGGTAAATGATGTTGGTATAAAATATCCTCTTTTATGTAGAAAATTAGTGAAGAGAATGGTGTTATTGCAATTTTCATGAAGACATGGCTATTTGGAGACATGGATTACTTAGTCACATAATGATGATGATAAGGAATGATGGATACTTCTTCCTATATTACTTTATGATGATAGGTTTGGTTCTCACATATGTTGGTTATCGTGGTTGATGCTTACAATATGTGGAATGTTAGAAAAATCCCTAGTGATGATGCATGTTTGATATATTGAGGGTCGCTGTGGAAAGAACATGTAGCTCTTGTTATGATGATTTGATGATGATTTTGTGGTCACGAATGATGACTATGGTTCTTTCACATGTATATGATATGAGATGAATGGTTTTGTGAAGATATAGGCATTACGTCTTGGATATATGGCATATGCTTAGTTTATTCCTGAAAGGCTATGTTTTTAATGAACATAGATTGATGATTTTTCTACTAAGAAAAAAGAGTAAGTTGATCTTGATAAGGTCAAGAGAATGAGTTTATAGAAGATATATATGAAAATCTATATGTGACATATGGAAATTTACAGGTTTTTATTCTTTATGCCGCTGACATATGCTTATGTTGTAGATCATATATGGCGTATCATAGTTGCTGATAACTATCATAATTTTTTTAGGTCTTTGTTATAAATGTCATGTATATAATTTGCAGTAAAGGTCATATAAAAACCTACGATGTACTCATTGTAAAATTAAGCCATGTATGGACTATTGTGGTCAAGTGCTTTTGGACATATGATGAATTTTTGAAACCCAATCATGTTTGGGAAGTTGATGTAATAGTGATGTCAAATGTGCAAACCCACTATGATTGGGTGATTGATGTAATTTTTTGGTAATAGGACAAGTTATATGAGTCATGCAATTCATTGTACATCTTTGAAATATTTGGGCATGTGCTAAGGGGAGCGTTGATATTATAGTGCAAATTAGATCCAAAGGGGGAGATTGTTGACATTATGATGCATGTGTTGTCCTTGATGGAAACTGACTTATAAGAGAACAAGTATATGGTAACTAGATGACTCCATAGTTCAATTCAGACGTGCTAGAGTGATGGAACAAAATAATAGAATGATGGGACAAAGGTTTATAGATAAGAATCATAAGCTTGATAAAGGTGAATATTTGAATATCTATACATGGGTTCATCAAGGCCAAGTCACATATAAATGCGAGTTTAAAGAAGTAAAGGCATGTACAGTTTTCACACTATGTTATTATAAATACCAAGGGCAATTACAATGGTATTTCCTTGTTGTATTGAGCCCAACAACGGTTGTTTTGATCCCATTTCAGAAAACAATTGGTTGGAGTATGGTTTTGATATGTGGTATTGAAAAAGGATAAAATATATACGGAGGTGAAGATCAAAGTTCTAATTGTGCATGTGAAAGGGTTTTTGATGAATATTTCAATTTGAAGTATATTTTCATTGTAAAGGCCATAGTTGACACATAGATTTTAAATAATTATGCACTGATGAATACAATGATAGAACAGGATCATGAGACTAGAAATGACTTTCCATTGTATGATCTACTCATGGATTGAATAGATCTAAGTATTGATGCTTGTGTTTATCTCTGAATATTATGGTATAGGGTTTTCTGAAGTTATGAAGAGCTACGCAATTTTAGGTCAAAATTTGTAGATATATATGTAGGTTGGTCTTGGTGAAGTCACGTATACACACAGGTTCATTTCCTCAAAGTCGTGTACATAAAGGAAACCTAAATTTTTGACATTTGTATGTAAGTTGGTCTTGGTGAAGTCACGTATACACGCGTGTTCATTTCTTCAAATTCATGTACATAAAGGAAGGGTTTATGTTCATAAATTAATGATCAACCTAATTAGTGTTGTTGTATCTCTATTATCTATTAATGATGTCCTCATGTTGATCTGGGTTGAGTGATAATGTATGAAGTAGAATTGATTCAATGATGAATTTGAATTTGGTTACATGTTGATTGGTGGAAAATATTTTTGATGCTACTAACTGTATGACAATTCTGTAAGCTAACATAATATTTCATAATAAATTTGGTCAACTCTGTGTCTGATTCAAAATTATTGTTTTTAGTATATTGACATCTATATGCAGATTTCTCTCCAGAAAAGCGCATATACACCTAGGTTGCCTTAAGAAAAGTAGCATATACATTTTAACAAATGGTTGATCAGGAGTTGTAGTAACAAAATATGGTTGACGTGATGTGAAAATCATGTTTGACATTCTGGTTATGGTGATCTGACTATCCCAGTTGATTGGTTGAGTTCTGATTAAGTTTCAATTGATTGGGTTCCATTAATTGGTTGATTCAGTTGTGTCAGATATTGATAATTGTGTTACAGTGATGAGTTACAGATTGATTATTGATATTGAACTTAAGTGTTGGTAGTGGTTCTAGTCTAAAAATTTTATGAATTGTGGCCTACAAGTTATGATGTCTTGTAGAAGGTGGATCTAGTATGGAAATTTATGAAACGTGGTCCTTGGAGTTGAGGGAATTGGAGCTTTCTTTCCAGTGGTAGTTTGTAAATCGGATTAGGGGGTTGTAGCTCCCTTTGAGTAGCAGTTGGAGAATGACCAAAGGTTGTAGGATTTTGTAGGTTGGTGCCTATGTACTGGTACAAGTTTATGCCAATACAAGAGCTAGGGAGTTGGAGAATGAGTGAAGGTTGTAGCCTTCTATAGGTGGGTGCATGCATGCTGGCATGAGTCTGCACCAGTGCAAGAATGTAAGAAGTTCTTGATATTGGTAAGTTTGAAGGCTGAGATGACAACAACAGTGGTTTTCTCCCACATGGGGTTTCCACCATAAATCTTGGTTTTCATGTGTGTTTCTTGTGTGCGATATTTTATTCTGTTCTTACACCACCTACTTACTACTTATCAAATGCCCAATAAATCTTTTACTTTCTAGTTTAAGTTTAACAAAGAAAGAATTAGCTGTTTTACAAGTTTACTAAGCATATGCTAGCTTATTTTACAATAATCACGTACATATGTGAGTTGGGTTCAGTAAATTCGTGTACATATTTCAGAACAGAAAATTATTATTATGAGTTTTTAAAATATTGATTTCCCCCCACCTCTGATTACTTTTCCCAAAAAACATTGGAAGCCAACTCTTCAATTTCTCTCTTACTCTTTGAACCTTTGCTGGTCTTAAGAAAAGCTTTGAGACCTTGGGATCTGCTATAAAAATTTATTTCCAAAACATTAAGGAGATGGAATTTCTCACCCTTCAGGTGATCTTCATCATAAAAATGTAAATAAAGTGTTTAGAACCCCCATTTCTGGGTAGCATAGTGTTAGAAGTCAACATGAAGATACTACTTAGTGTGCATTTTCTTATGAAAAATTGGGTGAGAAAAAGAACCATCAGACTTCTTAGGGACCAAAACATCAAGGGAAGGTTGCCATTAACCTTAGATTCCATGGTGAATTTTATGGATCTTGATAGATTTTTATGATGTTGAATAATTAAATTTAATCTATCTTGACCATGAGTGATAAGATGAAAGTATCATCAACAAATCCCTTCCACAGCTCAGGGTTAAATTGATTTGAGGAAAACGCCTTAGATTCAAAATCATCCATGAACAGGCTAGCTACAATAGGGGATCGCAGAGAAACCATGACCATGCTGCACATTTGTTCATAGAACTCATATTCGAAGCTAAAAAATGTAGAGGTCAAGAAAACATCGAGAAGCCTCGTTGTATAAGGATGAGTGATACGATTGATCACCTCAATAGCCTCCTTGATGAGGATATTGGTGTAAAGAGAAACAACGTAAAAACGAACCATGAGGTCATTTACCTCAAAATTCAATCCATTTAATTCATTGACAAAAGAAGAGGATTATTTAACAAAATAATTCACCTGACTAACCAGGGGTTTGAGCTTATAGGCTAAATAATTAGCCAGAGGATCAGTAGGCCCACCAATTGTGTTGACAATGTGATCTAGGTGGATATTGGTGGCCAACTACCAATTCCACTTGGATCTCCACCATTGTTTCTTTCAGTTTTTCAATTTCCTTAATTGTAACATAGTTTACTATTTTTAGCAGTTTTTCATGTTCTAAACATCTAGAGCCATTTTGAGGCCCTAAACGAAGTTTTTTTGGCAATCTACCGCTAATGATTTTTTTTTGTAAAATTGTCTTTTCTGTCATAGTCCTTGGAGAGATATTTCCAATGGGTTATCATGTGCATCAAATGATGATAATATGACCAAGTCGTGACCCCAAGAAGTTGGCTATCCAACTCACCCCAACGGGGCCCATAAACTCTTGGTGTTACATCTCCTCAAGTTAGGGTTTGGTTGTTTAGGGTTTTCTCTTATTGTTAAATAATAAAAAGGCCCTTGAGCCTCATTGTAATGTAGTTCAGTTGCACATCACTACCACATGTCTTCTGAGAGATAAGCTACCATTGCCTGAGCTAGTGTTATTTCCATTTTGTTTGTAACCATATTTCAATATTTGATATTAATGAAATGAAGTGTTACTTCTACTACATATTTATATTTATGGTTATATCTACAATTTTTTTCATTCCTGTTTCAATCTGGATCAATGGTATTAGAGTGCTCTGCTCTTTCTCTATTTTTCTTTGCATGTCCCCAATGAGTTCGGGATATAAGGAGTAGGGGCTTGAATTGCTTGAACATTTGCAAGACCAGCCTTGCAAATTCTGATGGACTCCCATGGAGAATAAAGAGAAGGATGAGGGGGCAGGAGATCCTATGAAAATATTGCTCAAAGAAGCCCTCGAGCGACAAAGGAACACGACAATGGACAACCTTTCCCAGATCCTTCAGCGGCTACCCAAGGGCAACACATCTACTTCTGGAAGCTACTTTGGAAGCGCCACACCCTTTAACGTACAATTTAACTTTGACATTCCCATATTTGAGGATTGGATAGATGCAAATGCTGTAGATAAATGGTTAAGTATGTTAGAAGGATATCATTTTGTTTATGATTTTTCCAGCTGGGAAAATATCACTTTTTGACTTCTCAAAGCAGCCCCCCACATCAAGAACTGGTGGAAAACCTACTGTGAGCAGAAGGATGAAAATACAAACTCACTGTTTTCAGTCGCACCCACTTTGAACTCATTTTGTGATTCCATCAAGGAGCAATACTACCCTATCGAGAGCTATGAGGATAAATACATAAAGTGGACAACGTTGCAACAGGGAAGGGATCAAGATGTGGTGAAGTTTACTAATGTTTTTCATACCCTTCATAGGAAGTTGGGTATCAAGGATTCTGAGAAGCATTTGGTTCTCATGTATTGTAACTGCCTACACGGTACATCTAGGATGAGATGGAATTCCTGGACATCTCCTCACTCGGCATGTCATACCGATATGTTGTCAAGATTGAGAAAAATTTTAAAGAGAACAAGCAAGACTTTAGATATGCAAATCAGAAAGAAGGGAAAGGCTCCTCCAAACTGTAGAACAAAGGACAAATCCAATGCAAGGTAGCCCAAGACAACCTACCAAATTCGTAAGAAAAGGAAAAAATTGCAAAGCCAAAGAAGAACAGGGAAAGTGGTGTGAGTTCCATAAGAGCTCCACTCACAACACAAGTGAGTGTTGGGCCAAGCAACCACTAGTGGCTGAGCTAAAGGATTTGGAATCAGATGCAAGTTTCGACTCTAAGTTAGAACCCAACAAGGGGAACGAAAAAGGGAAGTAGATTATTGATGTGGATCCCAGTGCCCCTGTTGTTGCCATGAATATCTATAAGGAGCGACCTGAAGATCCAGAGGAGGAGGAGCACCTCTTCCACTCGTAGATGTGGGTAAAGGGTTGCCTACTAAAGCTCATTATCAACAATGGGAGCTCAAATAACATCATTTCAGTAAAGGTCATGAAGTGGCTACACTTACTGACAACAAGACATCCACAACCATACACCATTGGTTGGCTTCGATAAGCATGAGATCTTTGCGTGAGCTAGCAGTGCCACCTTCCATACAACATTAAGCCTTTCGCGTATGAGGTCTTATGTGGTGTTATTAGCTCTCCTTGATGTTTGCAATGTATTATTAGGCCAACCATACTTATGGAAGCTACATGTTGTGTATGAGTCAAGGCCTCACGTTCTTATTGTTACTTTGGGAAATAAGTTGTAAAGGATACCAGAGGTAGCACCACCTATCTCCATTTCTTTTGCTACTGCAAAAAAATGTAGTAAGCTCATTTCCAAAACTTGGAATTTTCTTTCCTTGATGATACACACTCAAGGAAAGAAGAATATGGTGGCCATGCCCTCCAGACAGGGCCCGTCTGCATGACAACAATAGATAGACCAGGTCGTGGAGGAGTACGAGGACATCTTCACCTCCCTCGCAAGGGTGCCTTTGCACTGTCAGGTCAAGCACTCCATCAATCAGACGCTAGGTGCGTCGCTACCCAATGGACTAATCTATCAGTGTTCCCTTCTGGAGAATGACGAAATCAAGAGGAAAATTCAAGAGTTGTTGTAGTAAGGTTAGATCCATCTGATTTCATTTCCCTGTGGGAGCCCGATCATGTTGGTACAGATGAAGGATGGGACTTAGGGACTCTTTATTGACTATCAAGTGCTGAATAATATCATTGTTCAGAATAGGTACCTAATCCCATAGATTGATGACCTTCTAGACCAACTGAAGGGAGTAAAATATTTGAGCAAGATTGACCTGAAATCAGGATATCACTAGGTAGCAATCAAACCCTTCGACGTGTGGAAGACTGCCTTCAAAGCCAAGGAGGGCCTTTTTGAATGGTTGGTTATACCTTTTGGGTTGACAAATGCTCTTGCAACCTTCATTAGGCTGATGGATGACATCTTGTAGCCATTTACCAACTCATTTTTAGTGGTATACTTGGATGACATCCTGATCTTCAACCAGAGTTAGGAAGAGCACCTCCACCACATCCAACAAGTTCTCCAAACACTGTAGCAACACAAGCTATGTGCCAATTTAGAGAAATGAACTTTTTTCATGACCCAATTTTAGTATCTAGGATACATTATTGATGAACGTGGGGTGCATGTGGATCTACCCAAGATCTAAGTCATTCAAGATTGGCCAACTCCAACCATTCTAACAAAGCTCTACAATTTTCTGGGTATTTCCAATTTCTACCATAGGTTCATGTTGGGATTCTCTCATATCACTTGGCCCTTGAGTCAAGTCACTGAGGGAGGAGTGAAATAAAATTTATTTTGGTCTAAATCCCAGCAGAGGGCATTCATAGACTTGAAACATTTCCTCTTCTCTACGCTAGTTCTCACTCTACTATACTTGGAACAACCATTTGAGATCGAGACAGATGCCTGTAAATATGCTATTAGGGTATTTCTTACTCAACAAGGGCATCCAGTGGCATGTTGTAGTGAGACACTTTCAGACAGTTCAAAAGTATTCAACTTATGACAAAGAGATGTATTCCATTATGTAGGCATGCCGACAATCAAAGCATTACAGTTTGGGGAAGGAAATGGTCCTCCACACAGACCACCAACCCCTACAGTTCATATAAATGCAAGGAAAGTTGTAGAATGATCACCATCGTAAGTGGTCTACATAACTACAACAATTCCATTTGAATATCAAGTATCAGAAGGGCAACACCAATAATGTTGCAGATTGCCTCAGCTAACCACTAATCATGTGTTAACCACCATGCTCAACTATTGTGGGCACAAGACTTCTGATTGGCCACTTCTCTACAAAAGTGACCCAAAATTCGGCCACACATACCAGACGCTCTTAGAGGGTTAGCAAGTTCTAGATTTTTGCCTCTAGGATGCTCTATTATGCCACTTGGGACACCTTTATGTTACTTCAAAAAAGCATGCCAAGATGATTTTGGAATCACACTATAGCTGGACCGCTGGTCATTTCAGGATCAAGAAAATGGTGGAAGTACTGAAGAAGTATTTCTATTGGTTGAATCTTCGACAAGATGTCAGGAAGTACTTCACATCCTATATTTCTTACACCATTGATAAACCAACCATCAAGAAGCAAGGCCTTTATGCTCCACTACCTACACCTAGTCGACCTTGGGAATCCATCTCAATGGATCACATATCTAGCGTTCCTTCTACTAAGCTTGGAAATGACTATGTTTTTATGGTCGTCGATAGATTCTCAAAGATAATAATTATTGCTACTTGCAAGAGGAATATCATAGTGGAAGCCATCGCCAAACTCTTCTTTGAATGAGTGTGGGTACACTTTGGGATCCCACAACCTATCATCTTAGATTGGGATGAAAGGTTCCTTTGTAACTTTTGGTCAAGTCTTTGGTCAATGCTGGAAACCAAACTCTCTAAGTTCACAACTTTCCATCCCCGAACTGATGGCTAGAGAGAGGTCGTCAATAGCATGAGCATACACATTTTACGCATGTACAAATCGAAGCATCCACACACATGGGATGAGAGCCTCCCCTATTTCTAGCACAGCTATAATCAGGCTCTCCATAGCTCAACTAGCCACAACCCTTTTCAGGTGGGCTTGAGATTCTAGTCACTATGTCCCATTGATGTGGCCATGCCATTTGAAACTACTCAGATAGATTTGGCTCATGTCTAGTCCAAAATAGATAAGGCAAACAACTTCATTGAGCTCATCCAACATATCTTCCAGTAGGTCCATGAGATTGTGGTGAAATCAAATGCCAACTACAAGCAATCACATGATCAACATTAGGTACCACACAAGGTTCAGGTGGATGACAAAGTCTGGTTGCATTTGCAAAAGGAACACCTTACTGGAGCCTATCGGAAACTCACACCACTTTGATATAGTCCTTACACCATTAGCAAGGTTGTGGGAGATAATGCATTTGAGCTCAGCATTACCCCATTCCTTGGCCTACACCCATTGTTCAATGTGTATCACCTTCAACCATACTTCCCACCATTTCTAAACACATCAAACATTACAGAACAATTCACATCTACAAATTTAAATCTAGATTGCATGCAACCAGCCACAACTGATTGGATCATGGACACGCAGATCAAGAACACTCACCAATAGAAGATCAAACTGTATTGAGTTGTCAAAGCATGCAACTCCTTCACTAGGGCAAGTGGCTCACTAGGGACCAAGTTTAGCAAAAGTTTCCTCATCTCATGGAGGAACTCAATGCAAAGGGGACCATTTCTTCCTAAGGTGTGAGGAATAATCTATGTGGATATTGGTGGCCACCCACCAATTCCACTTGGACCGCCACCATTGTTTCTTTAAATTCTTCAGTGTCATTAATTGTAGCACAATTTAATATTTTTAGCAATTTTTCGGGTCCTAAATGTTTGGAGATGTTTGACGACCTCAACGACATTTTTTTGGAAATCTACCAACAACAATTTTCTGTCTAAAATAGTATTTTCTATAGTAGTCCTTAGAGATATCTTTCTAATGGGTTATCATGCATGTCAAACAGAGATAATATGACCAAGTCGTGACCCCAGGAAGTTGGTTGTCTAGCTCACCCCAACGGGGCCCGTAAATGTTTGGTGTTACATCTCCTCGAGTTAGGGTTTTCTCTTATTGTTGAATAATAAAAATTCCCTTGAGCCTCATTATAACGCAATTGAGAGGCATGTAGTAGCCACATCTCTTCTCAGAGATAAGCTACCATCACCTGAGCTAGTCTTATTTCCATTATGTTTGTAAAAACATTTCAGTATTTGATATTAATGAAATGAAGTTTTATTTCT
Organism: Pinus taeda; assembly: GCA_000404065.3. Lineage (NCBI taxonomy): Eukaryota > Viridiplantae > Streptophyta > Pinopsida > Pinales > Pinaceae > Pinus > Pinus taeda. The sequence continues at coordinate 28,795 of APFE031044676.1, forward strand.
ACCAAATCTTTATATTTATGGTTATATCTAGAATTCGTTGCATTCCTATTTAAATCTAGATCACAATGGGTCTAAGGGGAACCCCCCCTGTTACAGAGATATTGGACTTAATAGAAAGGGAAACTGCTTTCATAGACTTATTTAGAGGTCCTTGTGAAGCTTTCTATAGCTACCACTATTGCGAAGGTGATCAATCATCTTCTTCAGGTAGTCTTCACAATCCATAATAGAAAAGCTCCGCACTTTTCAGCTCAACCATATTTTTCTTCCATTTCTCTCTCTCTCTCTCTTTTTAGTCCCCTTGTATAATATTTATATTCGATTTTATTTGGATTTTTTTTTGAATAATTAATTATGACTTTAATATTTCTATATAAATTTTCTTTCCATTAAATGTTTAATGTATTAAATAAGTATCACTCTTCTTATATATTTTGAATTATGCTTAATTTCTTTTAATAATTTTTTGTTTCAATTTCCTTTAATTTAGTTTTTCTTTGCTTTTATTTTTTGTTTCTAATATTTTTTTGATGAAGTTATAGATAAATAAAGAAATATTTGAATACAATAGTGTGCCTATTGCGGCCAAACATTTAATATTCATGACTAAATAATATATAATTGAATAAATTAATTAATAAAATATTTTGACTGTTAGGATTAGTCGTTGCATCTCTACTATATATCAATTCTATAGTTTAGCTATCTATCTATGTCCTGATGATGAACTAGAGTAAGTGGTTTGAAACTTACTGACTTAAAAAATTTCCATGATCTCATCAACAATATCATCCCTATATTCACTCAATTCTCTCCATTTCTCATCCCTACTTATACTTTCTAGAATAAATCTACCCCAACACTTTTTCTCATATTACCATTTATTAAAAATTACAAATAGGAATAATTCCTTTGTCCCCTTTTTACTGAGCAATAAATTGGTCCCTTTTTATTTCCCCCCTTTTTGTCGTTTTTCTTCATCCTTTCTTAATGTTTCGTCTTCTTCTTCACTTTTTCTTTTGTATCTTCAAAAAAAAACATGAGCTGAATTCGATATAAAAGAGCAACCATCCATCGGAATGCATGGGCCACGAGCTACTGCAACTGTTGGTCTACCAGGATGTCCGATTAAGTACATGGTTCATTAAACTATCTTTGTATGAGAAATACCATTTATCTATACCCATTTCCCTTTTTTCATATTTGTCATCCTATTCAATTTTTGTTTCTAGCTCAACTGTAATTTTGTTGTATATGCCCCTCCTCATATCTGACACCTCCAGAACCAAAACTAAAACATGAATTCAAGGTATAGACCTTGAGCCATTGAAAACATCAACTACTAGCAAGTTTTCAAATATTATGAACAATTAAAGAGATTATTGGAGTTAAAGGAGAAATTTTTGGCCATTAACATGGATCACGAAGATCAAACTTTTGAAATGGATGAGAAGGAGATGGAATCATAGAAATTTGATCCTACCTTCCTCAACCAAATTAGATGATCTGGATCTTAGGGGCCAAGACCTATGAAACCTGAACACCAAGAGAGAAGAAGAAAAACTAAAAAAAACTTATTTTTAAATGAAGAAACACAATTACATCTACATTGTGGTAGAACACTCTCTCCATTTAGAAAGGGAGGTTCATTATTTATAGCCTTCTCGAGTTACAATACCATAGGTGGATACCATTTTTTGTTCGGATCATTCCTCCCCACTTAGGAAGCAATGGTCGCCATTATGTAAAGTCCCCTCCTAAGATACTTTTCATGAACATGAGCTATTGAAGAGAAGCTTTTTGTGTGGTTTACCCATAACCATGGTTTTGTGGATGACCCATAACCTTGATAAACAAGGCTTGAGGATATATATACCCTATAATGTTGGTGTGCCAACTACATGTATGACCTAGGAAATCGACTTCAATGGAAAGGGTTTTGTGTTTTTTTACCCATAACCATGATGAAGGAAAGTCCAACGATAGAGATACCTTGTAATTCTTGTGCGACAACTATGATACCAATAGTGTATGTCCTAGCAAATTGACTTTGATGAAAGGGTTCATTATGGTTGACCTATAACCCTAGGCTTGTGGGTAGCACCTAACCATGATGAATGAGGGTATAAGAATAGATATACCCTATAATTTTTTTTTAACAATTTGGAAATTCACAATGCATGACCTAGAAATGAACCTTGAAGTAGTTCATTATGTTTGGTGGTGTAGATTTACTTGTGAAATTTGCTGAAATGGTTGTTGTTCATTTAGTTGTAATGGATGAATGTTTTTTTGTGGCACTAATTCTTGAGAAGGGCCTTGAGAATGTTTTGTTGTGGGATTTATATTAATTTTTGATGTGCCTTGTGATACTACATGAGTGTGATCAATAGTTTCCAAGAGTTCATCGATACAATGACAAAAATGATCATGCAACCTACATATGGTGTTGCTAGTTTGTTCATTGGAACGTAGCCGTTTTTCTATCTAATGTTTTCTTTACCTCATCTAAATCCTAAGTGACTTCCCCCACTATTTATGATGTGCTACAAAAACCAAGTTTCTTGGTTTTCATGACATCATCTTTCAAATTGATTGTTTCACCTTGGATGTGAATTTCTACATTATCTCTTGAAACATCCAAGGCCTTCTCACTAAGGATCTTGTATATTTTAGTCAACACCTATTTGAAATAATCTTCCACATTTGTGGATTTTGCAGGAGATGTCTCTCTAAAATAAATCCATTCCCTTTCTACAAATTTCTGGGCATCTTATGTATTAACATCCCTAAAGTGGTGCAAGTAAGAAGTGTTACCATCAAGCATTACCACATTGTTGTAATGTTGTGCTTGGTATGATCAGGAGGCTCCTTGAGCCACCTCTCAACATTTTAAAGGATGACATGTCGAGTAATTTCATAGACCAACAATGCATTAAGAAATCCATGATAATATGCACTTGTGATGATTTGTTACCTTTCTTAACCAACATTGTCCCATCTAACCATTAACTGTGGGTTCTTATGAGAACTAGAGAATAATAATCAATGTGAAATGAATTTGTTTTGAAATCCAACTATCATAATACCCCTATATATTATAAACTCGTGCAATACCCATTACTTCCTTTGGTATTAAGCAAATAATAATGTAAACTAGCACTTCTATGGTGAAATCCCACGATGCTAAGAAGAAAAAGTGGCCAACAAATTATCTACATGAATAAAAACATCATGAGTATGGGGGTGTATGACAAAATAAGACTGGAGAATCCATGTGATGAACTGACCCAATAAATCCAAGTAGGGAGGATTAGGTCTAGGAGGCCATTAGACTTGAGCACTCATTGCAGTTAATTACAAACGTCCACTAGAATCATTGAGAAGGTATTCAAATGGTGACACCCCCTACATGATTACATGGAATGTGTATGCAAGTGAACAAATATCTATCCTTTCATCAATATCTAAATTTCTTGGATAATCCCATAGTTTAGGAGGTTTATAAGGACCTGAGAATTGTTTGACTACCCATTCATAGTCTTTCAACACTTCAAAATGAGATTAGGCTTCATTTTTTTTTTGCCTGAGAATTATTTACAAAGTCTATTAAAACTACAAGTGGTGGTTGTCTCTTTCTCCACATAATCAATATGTTTCTTGGCTTCACATCATAATGCACATATGGGGGATCAAAGTTATGCATATTCTTCAGTCCTACACATTATTTAAATATATGAATAACTATGTCAATGGAGTAGTTCTCATTCTAATGTAAAAAAAAAAATCTTCAAATTGTTTTAGTGTGGTATAATTTATCAAATTTCCATTAAATGAAAGGCTTGTCCTTGGAAATTTTCACACATCTTAAGAGGTATACATGTGTTCACTTAACATAACTTAGTCTAAAATGTGTAATTTAATATAAATAAAATATATATATATAGATATATATATATATATATATATATATATGAACATGGGTTTGCATGGGAGATCTAAGTTTTTCATATTAAAAATATATCTTTTATTTTTTTTCAAAGTTAGAGAAGTAATATCTCAATTGCATATTGTAGACGCATGTGTTCGCGTAATATTTTTTCAATTGTTTAAATAAACTCAAAAACTAAGAGTAAAATTTTGAGGAGGACTTGTAAACAAAGGTGGTGGTATTTTTTGAACTATTTTTATTGTGTATATTTCAAATTATTGATTTTTTATTCATTCCATTTGAAACCGTGGAAAAAAATTTCAAACTTTATCTTTAAAATTAATTAGATGAAATATCATTTGAATTCAAATTTGTGAACTCATATGCCATTGGATAGAGGATTCTTTCACGAATCCAACATCATTGATCAAATCTGCCACTTAATGACAAATTTTGCCCTAAATCCATTAGGGTACAAAATTGTGTTGTAGAGAAATATATAGAAGGATGCTAAAAAATTGATTTTTAGGACCTTAGTAGTTCAATTGAGCACTTAAAACAATTGATTGAGCACTTAGGTTCTAAATTTTAATAGCTCAATCGAGGGTTAAGGAATCTATTGATCAAGCCATAAACATTGTTAGCGAGTGGATTGATCGATCCATTGAAAAGGTAACATTTCTAAGGTTTCGAATAACAAAGAAAGGCATGATTGGGCCCTAGATCTCGATCTAGCACTAACATTCGATCTAGCCATAAATTTCAATCGAGCTCCTAACCTGGATTACAAAGGAGCTCGGTCAAGCTATCTTTATGCCCTTAAGAAACTCGATCGAGTACTTTTAAATTTCTTAATTGAGTGCTTAAAATGGCTCGATTCAGCTTCCTTTTTTCCGAAATGCACCCTTTCTTTTCCAAAAACTGTAACCCAACTCCATGCATTTACCCATAAGGTTATGTGTATATTTCATAAACTTGAGCAAATACTCACTAAAAGATAACTATGAATTGCCAAACATGGATCATCTATTTTGAATAGTAGAGGCATCTAGGATATCCACGATCTATGGGTTCTATAGATGTAATCATATTGCTATGCATGAATAAGACAAGAAGAGTACTACTTTTGTGACACCATGGGTAACATTTGTGTATGATAAGATTTTGTTTGCCTTGATGGTTACAAGAGTGTTTGTTGAGGAAACTAATTTGTTAGTAAAAAACAATTAATCACCTAGACATTAATTATCAACCTCAGGAATGCCTTTTTGTTTAAAGGTAATCAACAAAATATATGAAAACAACTACCAAAAACTAACACTTGTTCTACATGATTGTGTTATACACTATCAAGTTCATTCAAAAAGAAATAAAATGTAAGACTTGAATAACTATACTAAGTTAAAAAAGTAGAAAGGAAATGACAAGAAAAAAATTATGCTAATCATATGACATCAATCAATATTAAATTAAATCACAGCTTCTTGAATTGGAAATTTAACCTATTTCACCCAACATAATTGAAATGCTAACTTAGAACAGTAAATTAATAGAAGTCTAGAAATTGTGGGAAACAACAAATCTTGAGAATGCAACAAACGAAAAATTACTTAAAAAAATTAAAATTTACTTCAAGGAACACAAATTGAAATCCAAAGAAACAAAAAGTATTTCAAAAGAAGAAGCATACAACTAAACTACTTTACTTGTTCAAGGAGACACCTCATCCAAGCTAGTGGGACCAACTACCCAAGAGTCAGTTTTTCCTTGGAAAATAATCCAGATTAGATTATGAATAAGAAATGAAGAACTTAATGGATAACTTCCCTCATTCAAAAATTTGAGAGAAATAATTACACCAAAATGAAGTTCCTATCTTTGCCTTAAATTCAACAATTTTCCACCCCCCTGTGATTTTTGTCTTCATTTAAATATACAAAGAGCAAGGGAAAATTATAACTAAATTGATTAAAAAATTACTTGCATTACAATTTTAGATTGTCCACAAAAAACTTATTAGAAAAAACAAATCTGAAATATCTCTCCATCATGATTGAGTTGAAACAAATCAAATCTAGTATTGCAATTTGGAGAATTTGGAAAACAACCACAATAACAAATATGGGAAAAACATCTTTAGAGAACCTTGTGTTTCTTGCAATCTAGACAAAATTTTGGAAAAAATCTCACTACAAAACTAACCTGGTCCATTCTGCACAAAATTCATATCTTTCATTTTCAAGATTCGTCTTCATTTTCCTGAAACTACAAACGCAAAATGGTAGCTTTTTATTCCAATGAATTTTTGAGTTCAAATATTTGACTATGAGTTAGAGATCAAATTTGCAATCTTGAAGAGGGCTTGGAGGCTAAAATCATGAGTAATGTTATAAAAAATTCATTAAGAAACCATAATTGGAAGAATCATGCATAATAATATTCAATTTATTAAAAATAAAGGAGAATAAATATTATGTTCCCACAAGAGTATAAATAGTTATAAAATGAAATTATATGATAAATGGCATGAAGAACAATGGCATAAATGGATGAAATATGTGTCAATAAATGGTAATAATAATGATAATCTAGTAGCCCAGCATCTCCCCCAAACTAGACATGATGCATGTCCTCATGCAACCCAATGCCTCGATTTTAACCAAGGTGCGATTCAATAACCCAAATACTCACCATAACTCATGATATTGATGGAACAAAAAACCTTTTCCCCAAAAGCCTCTTCAAAATAATGGTTATTGAATTCTATCAATGTTGGTGAAGCTATAACAATTTTCACATTAACTTTCAATAATATGTATATGAAGTTGCAACAAAATATGGCACAAATAGTAGGAAACTTTCTTAACCATTTTCTCAAAAAAGAGAAACCAAAATTTACCAAAATTTTGCAAACATATTTCTACTATAATAATTTTTCTCCACTCTAAAAATGACAGAAATTTGATGCATATATCTTGATCTATAAGAAAAATGATTGTAGGTTACAGTGCATAATTGCTGATATTTTACAAACTAGTTGAAATTTTCTAGGATTGTTCATCTTAAAGATACCTTCTTGCTGTTTGGAAATCACAGAAATCCAGTTGTTGGTTTTAAAGATATATGTGAATCAATTTATGCACAGTATAAAAATGATCTTATATGCCTTATATCAAGGGGGGAAGGAAAAACAATTCATTATGCATAGCAACTCCTCCTCCAAACTGAAGAATTAACATGCCCTCATGCTACACTAGCAAACAATTTGAGGTTGTTGCTATATTTTTTGCTGAAATCTCTGCTTGGTGTAAAACAACATGGGATAAGGGAGGTTTAGAGAATGAATAAGGATATCGATAGATGATAAATAGTATTGATGACATAATTATGATAAATAGATTAATAAAAAATACAGTCCTGCAAACTAAAATATTTTTTATCTTTAGAAAAAATGGGAAGTGTTAAAGAAGTGAGAATAATGATTTGAAAATATGAAGAAATAATGCTCAATGGTTTTTCATGATGTTCTCCTATACTTTCAATAAATCAAAAAATTATGTTATTTAACCTCAAGTTTTACCTCCATGAATGTGTGGACTAGCATGGATGATTGATTTGAAAATGAGATCTTAGACAACTTTTAAGGTATTACAGACTCATGTGCATGGATTTTCCTATATTACTTAGTGCAATGGATCGATAAGATTGTGAATAATATAGAAAATAAAGCAGTTAGACAAACATGACAGATATACGCACATAACACAAAAAAATAATCAAGGAGTCCACCCAAAACTCCTGGGCTACGTCTCCTGGTCTAGCCTTCAGTTGTGACCTCTCTATTATGTCTTCAAGAGCATAGTTTTACAACAGTGAGCTCAATTTCAGTCTCAACACAAAAGGAATGAACAAAAAGGGTTTTGTTTGAATCCCTCAAGCCCTTATGAGTACATAGACTCTCCCTCTCACTCTCTGTCTTAGTTTTCTCTCTATCTTAGCACTGTCTGCCTGTGTCTCTGTCGTTCTATGGGTTTTAAGCCAATCGACACTTCTGTATTTGTTTTCCCTCTCAGACTCTCTTGCTTCTGGCCTCTGTCCATGCAAATCCCTTCTGAGCGTTAACCAATCATGGTATAACGTCTTCAGGTACGGTGGCCACCTGTTATGGAATGTAAGGGAACATTGGTGCCATTGAAATCCCCAAAATAGTCGTTCTCTTTTTACATAGAGAAATACACAAAAACATGGGAAAATTAGCCCAAACACAGTCTATCGGATCTAAAATATTATTAATTCAACCCTATAATCCTTTCAAATCCATCTTTGGGAGATATCGCAAGTGATTGTTAATCCAACGGTTATTAATTATTTTGGGTGGCTTATGAGCCCGTAGATTACCTACCCGAAAAGGGTGGTTTTCTCTCTCTACCGCCTGGCCATGTGGCAACCATTGTATGGGCTCAGGCAGATCTTGTCCAATACTGCTTACAGCCTGAGACCGGCCTGAAATACCACTCGTTACGGAACTCAAAACATATATCACAGCATGTATAAGCCCTTTCAGGTCTGCTTTATCAGTCCATTCACATTTCCTTTTTTTTTTGTTTATTTAATGAAAACACAAATTTACATTGAAAAAAATCCTTTTTAGAAAGCTCAAAAGATATATTTATCTAGCCATAAGACCCGTCAAGCTCGGGTTTATCACAAGTCGCATATGTATCAACCCCCGCTCCTTTGTATTATCGCGATGCAATTTTGCGATACGATATATCGCAATCACATATCACATAGTCCTCAGGCCCCAATAGTCCTTCTGCATGTGTATTGCAATGCGATGGCATGAGAGTAGATCTGGACCATTGATCTGTGCACATAGATCAATGGCTCTCATTTAATCACACCGATCACAATCATGATTTATCGTAAAATCGCTTCCGATGGACTCTACTTGCCACCTCCAATTTCGATATGCCAATCAGATTTGGATCGTTGATTAGCCAGATCCGATGGCTCCTATGCATCATTCTTTTGACCTCCAATAGCCTTTTTTTTCATTGTTTATTCATGATTTTTATTCCCGATAGTGTTTTCCACCATTATTGAAGGTTCATCCTCTGTGAGAGTTTTCTGTTTTTCAAAACTTAGAGGGCTTTTAGGATCCATTTTGGATGACGTCTTCCCACTGAAAAAGCTTTTGGACCACCAAAATTTGATTTTTAAGCATCGATCAAATGAGGATACAACCTCCTCACTTGTCCAATATCTATCCATATTGCACTGCTTGGCTTTCAACCTTTGAGTCCAATTCTCAAGTACTTAACATCCCCTCTGCACATAGTTCTCACGTTCCTGTCGAGAACTATGCCTTCCTGCAACTCATTGAGATATACAAGCAATAGATCATCAATAGAAGGCAACTGATTTTTCTCTTTGGGATATTCAACCAATGAAGCTTCACATAGTCTCAAGTTCTCTGCATTAATGACTAATAGATATGCATATAGGTTGTCAAATCAAGGTGAAATGTGTTTTCACCAATTTTCTGAAGTATCTTGAAAGGCCCATACCTTATTGGCTTCATCTTTTTACCTTCACCTTGCATTATGTCCTTGCTGATGTATAGCCAGACTTGATCACCAACTTGGAAGCTATGCTCAATCCAATGCTTGTCATGCCTTGCCTTATACTTGGCTTGGATTCTTTCCAGTTGTTCCTACACTGCCTCATGAATTTCTTGGATCTGTTCAATGAACTTGGTTTCTTTGTCCACATCATTCTGTCCATCAACTGCTATGTCTTTACTAAAGACAAAATCCAATGGATACTTTGGTTTAAAACAAAAACAAGTCTCAAAAGGAGATTTATGTGTAGAAGAGTGCTTGGCACAGTTCTAAGCATGTTTCACATAACACAAATGTTCATCCCAAAGATTGGGATGCTTGCTACAATAGCCCCTGAGCAACTAGATCACTCTCTTGTTGACCACCTTTATTTGACCATCTGTTTGTGGATGAAATGTTGTGCTCTTCCCCAATTTGGTGTCCATCAACTCCCATAGACTTGACCGAAACTTCCCAACAAATCGGGAATCTCGATCAAATACAATAGAAGTGGGTAACCCAAAATGAACCCATAAATGCGAAAAGAAAAACTTCGTTGTTTGTTCACCTGTAATTTCCTTGTTACAAGGTATTAAAATACACATTTTTTTTAACCTTTCCATAATAACATATAAATAATCATGACCTTTTCTAGATTTTGGCAATCCCCCAACAAAGTCCATGGAAGCACTTTCCTAGGGACGAGAAGGAACTAGAAGTGGAGTGTACAATCGTAGTTTTCTATTATTGGGCTTGCTTGTAGTGCACATGGTACACCCTTTAATATATCTAGAAACTGTTTCATGCATTCTAATATATTGAGAAACTGTTTCATGCATTCTTGGCCGATAACAAAACCTTTGCAACTGTGAAACTGTTTTACTTACACCAAAATGACCTGATATTAGAGAAGTATGTGCTTCTCAGATTATGTTATCTCTTTCAGTTTGAGGAATGAATAACATTCCCAAATGATATAAGAGTTGGTCCTAAACATGATAATCCAATTCTTCTATTTATTTGCCATGACTTAGAGTTGCATATACATTTTTAAAATCTACATCTTGAGCATATTGTTCGATGTAGATTTCATGCAATACTAAGTTATGCTTAAGTATAGTAAATGCATTTATGATTGGCCTTGATAACATATCTACAACCTTATTGTGTATGCCCTTCTTAGATCTGATGACAAGATGAAACTGCTATAGAAAATCCATCCACCTATAGTGTCTTGATTTCTACAATTCAGTTTGTGATAGTAAAGATTGAAGTGGCTGATGATCTGTATGTATAATTATTTCTTTTCCCATTAAGTAATGTTTACAATTTTTCACACTCTATACTAATGGATACAATTCTTTATCATATGTGGGATAATTAACTGCTACAGAAGTAAATGTCTTAGAATGATAACATATGGGTTTACCATGTTGCATCAACACTGCTCCAATGGCATAGTCACTAGCATATGTTTCAATCTCAAATGGTCATTGAAGATCTGACAGTGCTAGTACTAGTGTTGTACTAATTTTTTCTTTCAAGGTGTTGAAGGCTTTTTGTTGTTTTCCTCCCCACTGAAACACCTTGTTCAATCCTGTTAAAGCATGTAAGGGAGCTACAATCAAGGAAAAGTTAGCAATAAACTTTATCCAATACTATGCTGCTCCTAGGAAACTCCTAACTTTTGTAGTAGATTTGGGTTTAGGCTAGTTCACAATGACTTCAACGTTAGACAGATCTATCTTCAATTCACCACCGCTATAATATGAGCCAAATAATTTAAAGATGTTTTGCCAAATTCACATTTTGACAACTTCACATAGATATTTTCTCTTTTCAAAACATCTAATATCCGCTTTACATGCTTCAAATGTTCTTCCCATGTTTTATTGAAAACAAGAATGTCATCTAAATATATAATTACAAAATCATCAATAAATGGCGAGAGTACATCATTCATAACTCTCATGAAAGTGGCAGGAGAATTAGTTAAGCCAGAAGGCATAACCAACTATTCATACAGCCCTTGCTTTGTTTTGAAAGTAGTCTTCCATGCATCTTGTTCTACAATTCTAACCTAATGATAACCACTACGCAAATCCAACTTGGAAAAGTAAATTTCTTCTTTCAGCTAGTCTAATAGATCATCAATGTGAGGAAGAGGAAATGATTCTTGATCATTATTTTATTCAATGCTCTGTAATCAATGCACATCCTCCACGAACCATCTTTCTTTCTCACAAACACAATTGGACATCAACACGGTTATGTGCTTGGTCTTATGAACCCTTTTCGAGCAGTTCTTGTACCTTTTTCTTGATCTCTATATTCTCTAAAGCGGATAACCTATACAATCTGATGTTAGGCAATGGAGCATCTTACTGCAAATGGATATCATGTACTATTTTCCTTTTGGGTGGTGGACCTTTAGGTTCTTGAAATAGGATATCATATTCTGAACCAACTTTATCTAAATCAGCTTTCTATTTAGCATCATAGCATTCTAATACATTGGTTTTATTAGGGTTCTTTTCCTTCACAACCATTAGTAAAAATTGCTTCCATGAATTTATAATTCTTTTCATCTGCCCTAAGTTTATGAGAGAGTAGTTATTTTTTAGTTTATGAGCTCTTACAATATATTCTATTCCATATGTAGTGATTTGATACTTATTTTCAACTTTATAGAAAATGGCTTTTCTATCATATAAGTAAGGACTTCCTAAAACAATACCACATATGTCCAAAGGAACTATATCTAACTCAACCTCATATACAAATGTTGACCCAATAGCAAACCTAACTTTACATTGTCTAGTCACTTGTAGCTTTGCTTTATCACATACCCAACCTAATGGATATGGCTTCTTGTGAGTTGTTGTTAGTAATCCCAACTTCTTTACAATTGTTTCAGAAATCAAGTTTACTTGTGATCCACTATCAAATAAAGTATCAATCTTTTGGTGCTTGGAAATAACTCTAATATAAAAAATCTCATGTATTTTCCTCTCATTATCTTCATTATAAATAGATTGAGCAGAATTACTTGTAGATGCTTCAGAATTTTTACCTTTTTATACGTGTGGTTGTGACTTTTGTTTCATCACCTGGGTCTGACCCCAAATCTTTCTGAATAGTAGTAGTAGTCTTCTTATTCTTACCACCAAACTTCTTGGGTTCCAGCTCCAGATGCAAAGAGTAGCAGTGTTCTTTATCGTGTCCATCCTTCTTTTAGTGAGTGTGTTATCACTTAGAACTAAAAAGAACTGATATATCTAACTTTTCATCTTAGCCCGATGACAAAGGTCAGTACTAGTCTATTCTTGTTTTAATTTTTCTTCTCATAGAGTCTGAAGTTTTAAAGAGGTCATGAGTCAAGTTTATTCTCAGTCCCCATTGGTTCTCCTCCATCCACCACTGTTTCATAGCCACGTGTCATCTTATGTCAGTCACCGAGTCTTTTAGTAATTTCGCAGCGCATATATACTATTAAAGTGTTTTCACAGTGCTTTTATAGTTTAGCAGTTTCACAGCACAATCCCAATTAGGCAATTTCGCAGCGCATCATTCAAATTTAAAACTGACAGCGCTGCGAAATCATTCGTAGCACGCTAAGAAACTGCTGAAGATGATGATTTCAACATAAATCAACCATTTTTGAAGCGGGAGCGGGAAAATTTTGAAGGACAAATGTATACAACGAGACATCTAAAGTTACAGCAACTAATTAGACTAGCACAAGTGGAAATAAATGGTTTGGATCAAGAAGTTGCATTTTGTCATATCATAAGAAATTAAAGCACAGATCAGACAACTTGAATGCGTTTTCCTTTTTTTTTTTCAAGACAGTGGATGACACATCATCAAATCATGTTTCATAATAGTGGACAACACATCAATAGACGTGGCCACCATCATGTTTTGGGGAACAAAGATCAAAGACTGACTGATGTGGAATTGAAAACCACAAAACCGAGAAGCAAGGATAGTCTCCTAATTTTTCTGAACAATGAAGAAGATACAACATTCAAGAGCAGCGTGGATCATTAAATACCCATCTCAGCCAAACTGAAAGAGAACCAGATGTCAAAGAAAGGGATTATCTTAATCAAAGCCATTATGCATGTAATATGGAGTTAGAGTCATATTTGATTTAGATCTCTAAAAAATTCAGTCAACACTTTGTTATATTTATTAAGTAGTCAGAGTTTAAGAGTTGTTAGTAATAGAAGTAGTTTTCGAATTCCCCTCATGCTTGAGGAGGAACCTCGATCAGTTAGAATAAGAGCTCTATATATAGTTGAAATAGCAATGTAATCAGGGTTGGAAATTTGTATGAAAAGGCTGGTATTTGGCTTATGTAAAACTCTGTTTCAGTAATACAAGTTTGGCTTTACTTCCCCAGATTCATGAGGGATATTTATGTTCAGAACATGTGATGTTGTCCTTTTCCTAATTCTTGCAGTGGTATGGATGTATAATCACTCAGAATTCACTGAATGTGCTCTGACTTCCTGTATACATTTATAAACTGTGTGGTCCTATATGAGTTTATGTTCTGAATTTTTAAATGCTGAATGCCATGACTTCTATGTAAGGTTGAATTTATTGTTATATTGAGATGTTGTTGACTCCATAAGCGCAATGGATAGTTGTTAATGTGTTTCCACCATTCATATTTTTCATAGTTGTTCTACAAGAGTTAGCCATCTTATCTATAATCAAAATCATTAACCCATTTAGAGAGAGCCCTCTCAGGTTGAGGAGGCTAAGCCTCAGCCTAAAGTAGGTTTGAAATAGTTACTTAGAGTCAACCTGACCAGCGGCCTATCAGGATCTGATTTTGAGATAACAGAGTGCATGAAGGTTTTTCATTTTGTATAGAATTTTCCTTCCTCTCCTTCCATTTCAGCTTTTTTTTCCTTGTTCTTACTTGCAGAGGGTTTTGATGATCCCCCAATCTTTGGGTTCACATTCTCACCCCTAGCCTCTAGATGTGTAGCCTGAACTGATACATCATCTATGCTAGTGGGGTTAAACATGAGAATGTTGTGCTTCAAATAGATATGTATACCACCTATTTACTTCAACAAAGTTTTAGGTGAGTCTAGAGAAATTCCTAGAGTTAAAGCTCTTTTTTTAATTCTTGGGTATAGCTTTGTACTCTTTGGCTCTTTAATTAGCGAAGAGTTTGCCAATTCATCATTACTTGCTACATATAAGCTAGTGGATAGATTTTTTTTTTAATGGTAGAAACAAATTCATTCCACATAGAAAGAATTTTACCATGCTTCTTCAAATCAACTTGTGTCTTGCCTTCCCACCACATTAGTGTAGTTCCTCCAAGGCAAAGGCTAGCTAGCTGAATCTTTCTCCTCTCTAAAGCAATGTTCTGCACCCTGCAATATACATCAATCTGTCTAATCTAGTTATCTAGATTTTCTACATTTAATTCTCCATCATAGGTTGGCAAATAAAATTTCACATCTAATTTAATCAAATTGTTACCTTGTTTTTCTTTTTAGGGCTAGGAGATGAGGATGAAGGAGGTGATGGTGGAGGAGATGATGGAGGAAGATTTTCCCCTTTCCCTTTGCCCTCTGGGGCATCTAGAGAAGGCTCTTCTACTCCCTTGTCTTGTTTGGGGGTTGAAGTACTTTCACCTCGACCTTTCTTAAATTCTCGATGCATCTCTTCCACCATGGCTTTCATGGTCATGAAACTGTCCATGAGTTTAGATTCTAATTCCAATGGGGTTTTTTTTTCCATTCTCCTCTTAGGATAGAGTCTTTCAATTTTTGGATTAGGCTAAACTAGTTCCCCTTCTCCTAGTTTGAGCTTTGACCTAGTTAGCATTCAACAATCCAGTACATGCTTGTCTAACCTTAGAAAACCTAAAGCTTTGATATGACTTGATCTAAAAATGAGATCTTAGACTACTTTTAAGGTATTACAGACCCATGTGCATGGATTTTCCTATATTACTTAGTGCAATGGACTGATAAGATTGTGAATAATATAGACAATGAAGCAGTTAGACAAACATAACAGATATACACACATAAGACATCAAATAATCAAGGAGTTAACCCAAAACTCTTGGGCTATGTCTCTTCGTCTAGCCTTTAGTGGTGACCTCTCTATTATATCTTCAATAGTAGAGTTTCACAACAATGAACTCAATTTGAGTCTCAACACAACAGGGATGAACAATAGGGGTTTTTCTTGAATCCCTCAAGACTTTCTGAGTACACAGTCTCTCCTTCTCGCTCTGTGTCTCAGTTTTCTCTCTATATCGGCACTACTAACCTCTGTCTCTATCATTCTATGGCTTTTAAGCCAATCGGCACTTGTCTATTTGTTTTCCCTCTCACGCTCTCTAGCTTTCGGCCTCTGTCCATTCAAATCCCCTTTGAGAGTTAACCAATCATGATATAATGTCTTTAGTTATGGTGGCCACCTGTTATGAAACAGAAGGGACCGTCGACGCTTTTGAAATTCCAAAAATAGTCGTTCTCTATTTACATAGAGAAATACACAAAAACATGGGAAAATCCACCCAAACGCAGCCTATCGGATCTGAAATATTATTAATTCCCCCCTGTAATGATTTTAGATCCATCCTTAGGTGTTATTGCACGTGATTTTTGATCCAACAGTTATTATTGATTTCGGGTGGCTTATGTGCCCAAAGATTACCCACCCAAAAAGTGTCGTTCTCTCTCTTCGGCACCTGGCCACATGGCGGCTAGTGTATGGGCTCGGGTGAAGCCTGTACAATACCACTTACTACCTGAGGCCCTCCCAAAATCCTTCTCAGTAAGGAATGCAAAACATATATTGTTGCATGTATAAACCCTTTCAGGTCAGCTTTATTACTCCATTCGCATTTCCTTTGTTTTTCATTTATTTAATGAAAATACGAATTTACATTGAAAAACTCCTTTTTACGGAACTCAAAAGATATATATTTATACCCATAAGACCCATTGGGTCTAACTTTATAGCAAGTAGAATATGTATCGCCTTTGCTCTTGTGTATGTCCCAATGCAATTTTGTGATGCAATATATCACAATCGCATATCACATAGTCCTTGGGCATCGATAGTCCTTCTGCGTGTTTGTTGTGATGCGATGGCACATGAGTAGATCTAGATCATTGATCTACACGCATAGATCAACGACTCTCGTTTAATCGCGATGATCACAATTGTGGTTTTTCATAAAGCTCCTTTCTATGGACTCCACTAGCCACCTCTAATTAAAATATGCTAATCGGATCTGGACCATTGATCGGCCAAATCCGATGACTCCTGCGCATCATTCTTTTGACCTCTGATAGCTCTGCTTTTCACTCTTTATTCATGTTTTTTTATTCCCGATAGTGATTTCCATGATTTTTAAAGGTTCATCCTCTGTGATAGTTTTTGGTTTTTGAAGACTTAGAGGGTTTTTAGGATCCATTTTGGATCAATGGGCTGATATTTGCCAAAGATAATGTAGGTTGAACTCATGTTAAATGTGATGCAAAAGGTGGAAGTCACACAAGTTTTCAAGAAGTAATCAATAAGTGTAGGAGGGTTTCCTTCCTCCAAACTAATTAGTTGTCATGTCATCAATATTTTTATAACACGTCATGAGTAGCCTCAATCAATAACTCATCACCTTAATTACCTCATTATATATAAAAGTACATAATCATGTTATGAATGTCATCCAATAATAGTGGATAAAAAGGTAATAAACTAGGGTAAAAATTATGAGAAAAAGATGCATTCCGTAGACCAATTAGCTTTGGTCGTTATTGGTGCACAAATGTCTATACATGGGATGAATTAATTATCTCAATCATTGCTTCTCAAGCTTTGACCAATTACATGATGTTCACAATAATAAGTAGGCCTATTTATTTAACCCCAAAATAATAGTAGTTTTCTTAAGCCACAAAATTGGTGATTGATTGAGAAAAACAACTATATTTGGTTAAGGATATGAAAATTTTAAAATAAAGGAATGATAGATTAGATGATACAAAATTCCAAATCTCAAAAATCCTAAAATTTTCGTCCCTGACATGTAAAGTGAATATTTAGAAATCATTAAATATTATAAATCGTAACCATCATCATCTAAGAACTAATTAAATATTACCCCATGAATCATGAGACCTAGTAAACCTTATATGAAACAATAGGCTTTATCAACAATTAGTTTTGTGAAAAGACGATAACCAAGTAGATCATAGTTACGACCTCGGGAAGTTGATGTACCAACTTACCCCCAAACGGGGCCCCCAGTTTGGCGTTTCATCTCCTAGGGTTAGGTTTTGGAATGTGAAGGGTTTTTCATTGTTTCTCAACAATAAATAGGCCTTCGAGCCTCATTGTAACACAGTTCAGAGGCATGTAGCCATCACATCTATTCTCGGAGATAAGCTACCATCGCCTCGGAGATAAGCTACCATCGCCCTAGCTAGTTTATTTCAATTTCTGATTGTAAGCATGTTTCAGTATTTTCCATTAATGAAATGAAGTATTATTTCCACTGCATCTTTGTGTATATGGTTATCTCTGTAATTTGTTGCATTCCCAGAACAAAGGACAAAGCCAAGGCAGGACAGTCCAAGACAACCAACCAAAGCTGCGAGCAAAGAACAGCGCCGCGAAGCCGAGAAAGGACACTGGAAAATGGTGCGAGTTCCATAAGAGCTCCACTCACAACACAAGTGAGTGTCGGGCAAAGCAGTCACTGGTCGCCGAGCTAAAGCTTTCAGAATCAGATGCATGTTCCGACTCGGAGTCAGAACCCGATAAGGGGTATGAAAAAGGGAAGCAGATCATTGATGCGGACCCCAGCGCCACTGTTGCTACCACAAAGATCCAGAAAAATGAACCCGAAGATCCAGAGGAGGAGGAGGTGGATATTGGTGGCCACCTGCCAAGTCCACCTGGACCCCCACCATTTTCTTTCTCAGCATTTTCAGTTTCCTTAATTGTAGCACAACTTACTATTTTTAGCAGTTTTTCGGGTCCTGAACTTCCGGAGCCGTTTTGAGGCCCTAAACGACGTTTTTTGGGGAATCAAGGGCAACATGGGTCCATGGAATGGACCGATGTTGCCTGTTCCAACAATGGTAGTTCTCGAATATATCTTTCTAACGAGCTATCATACGCGTCAAACGGAGATCGTATGCCAAAGTTACGACCCCGGGAAATTGATGTACCAATTTACCCAAAACGGGGCCCACAATTTGGCGTTTCATCTTCTGGGGCTAGGTTTTGGAATGTGGAGGGTTTTCCATTGTTTCTCAACAATAAATAGGCCTTCGAGCCTCATTGTAACACAGTTGGGAACAGTTCAGAGGCATGTAGCTGCACATCTCTTCTCAGAGATAAGCTACCATCGCCCTAGCTGGTTTATTTCCAATTCTGGTTGTAAGCATATTTCGGTATTTTCCATTAATGAAATGAAACATTATTTCCACTGCATCTTTGTGTATATGGTTATCTCTGTATTTTATTGCGTTCCTGCTTAAATCCGGACCAGTATTAGAGAAGGCCATATTATTGAATAATGGGGTGGTATATGAACAAAATGTAGTTGCTCCTACTTTAATCGTTGTCTTGAAGTAGCTCTCAAGCCTTTTTGGGCTAATAGGTACTTTGAACTATATATAACATTTTATCAAGGTTTTATTAGGGTTTAATGAATGAATGAATGAAGTGTTGGGATATGGAAAGGTGGGGGGAATTCTTTCAAGACCATCATTTCTATACATTGGCTCATCATTCCTCTATACATAGTAGTCATTGTCATGTTATCTATGATATTGGTGATTGAAAGGATCCTTAAAGGAAGGGAACATATCAGTTAGGGATCATTCACTTCCTATCATGCCACTTGAGTGTCCTCTAGTTAGATATTCAGTCTTTTTGTCTTTCTCTTGAATAGTCACCTTGAAAATTATTTGCAATATTATTGATGTATTATTACAAGTACCATAACATTTATTAGAAACCCTAATTTGTAGTATAGAAAATGATAATTAGTGTTGGTTGTGTGTTATATTCTTTCTATGTCTAGTCAAATGCGCAAGGGGGTGATAGCCCCCCTATATGGGGTCTGGGAAACGCCCTTGGGAATTTTTTTTTGGACCCTATATTAGGTGCGCAGACCTACCTATGGCTTTGTGCATGGGTTTTGCACATGGTTTTGGGCATGATGGTTTTTTGCCCACGATATTTTGTAGATTTTGGCAAGAGAACTACGGTTATGTTCTAATCCAAGGTAAATGGATTGGGGTTTATGAATGCTTCAACATGTATATATATGTATTGTAGCCTTAAAAGGAACATAATGAAAAATAAATCTAGTAGTCATGGTTTTGGGATCCAGGGGAAAAGCTTTGTGTATATTTGTTTTATGTTTTATGTTCATACCATTGTTTATTTTATGTTTTTAGAACTCGTATGCAGGTAATTTATGTATGGGGTTAAAACATACATTTGGTATCAGAGTTGTTTCAGCTTCGAGGGGATGCCTTTTCTAATGAGGGGTTTTGCTCGGGCCTGTGGTAGACCATGTTTAGTGGGAGATCTACGGGATCGATTTTTGTGGTGAAAGAAGATGGAGAGCAGTGGAAATATAGAGATTGAGAAATTTAATGGTCGGAGTTTTGAGTTGTGGAAACTCAAGATGGAGGATCTGCCGGTGGATAAAGATCAATGGATCATTGTAGATCCATGTACTAAACCAATGGTAATGTCATATGTAGACTCGACGAAGTTGGATCAGAAATCAAAGAGAAAGATACAGTTGTGTATCTTAGATTCAGTATTGTTGAATGTATCAGGGGAAGTTACGATGAAGGCTTTGTGGGACATGTTAGGGACTTTGTACCAATATAAGTCTTTGGTGCACAAACTGTTCCTACATAAAAAGCTATATAACTTGAGGATGAAGGGTGAAGACACGTTGATAGAGCATCTGAACATCTTTAATACTGTGGTAAGCCAACTGTTATCTATTGATATTAAAATTCTAGGTGAATATAACTGCATTAGTTTGTTGTGTTCTCTACTAGATTTGTGGGATAATCTGGTTATTGCAATAGGTAGCAATATAACTTCCTTGAAGTTTGATGAAATAATCTCATCCTTTCTATAGGAGGATATGAGACGGAAAAATATGGGGGGCGAGAATGGAGATGCCTTGTCTATACAAGGACGGTCCTAAAACAGAAACAAAAATAAGTCCTCATGTGGGAGATCTAAATCTAGAGGGAGATATAAATCTCTAGGAAAACTTGTAAAGGTGTGATGGAAATGCAGAAAGGAAGCGAACTTCAAAAAGGATTGTAGATATAAAACTCCTGAGAAAGGAAAGGGGTCTGATGATGCTCCTTCTACAGAGGAAAAAACCACGTTAGATGAATGTGGGGATGTGTACTTGGCTTCTTCTTCAAGTACACATGTAGATCATGAGTCATGGTTTATTGACTCAGGTGCATCCTTTCACTTCACTCCTTATAGGGAGTGGTTCCGCGAGTATGAGAAATATGATGGTGGTGATGTCTTCTTAGGGGATGGAAAGAAGGCTAGAATCATTAGACACGGAAAATTCAAGATGAAGTTGCAAGGTGGAAGGATTAAAACACTTTCGGGTGTTCTGCATATTCCTGTATTGGCTAGAAATATGATTTCTGTAAGCAAGCTGGATGATGCAGGTGTAAAATCAATGTTCGAGAAAGATACTTGCAAGATGGTCCAATGACCACTAGTATTGATGCGGGGAGTTCAGATTGGAACTTTGTACAAGTTTCTAGGTAGTATTGTTATTGATGGATGCAACAATTTTGTGGTTCTTGAAAGTGGAGCAGAAAATCTAGTGGTCTCTGGAGAAAATACCATGTTATGGCATCAAAGGCTTGGACATATTGGAGAAAAAGGTCTACAAATACTTCATGGTAATAGTATGGTAGAAGGTATGTCTAATTTCTCTTTGGATTTTGATTTCTCTAAACATTGTGTATATGGGAAGAAGAATTAGATGAATTTCCCCTCTAGTGCTAAGAGGGTGAAAGGGATATTAGAGCTTGTGCACAATGATGTGTTTAGATCTGTGTCAATTCCATCATTGGGTAAGTCTGTGTTATATGTATCATTTATAGATCACTTCTCAAGGAATACATGGAAATATTTCCTCATGAAGATATCTAAAGTCTTTGACAATTTTAAAGAATTTTTGTCTCTGGTGGAAAACTAGATAAAGAAGAAGATAAAGGTGCCGAGGACAGATAACTGGGGAGAGTTTTGTAAGAATGAATTTGAAGAGTTATATAAGAAGTTTGGTATAGCATGGTAGAAGACTACTCCATACACACCTCAACAAAATAGAACTATAGAAAGAGAATAGGACGTTTATGGAAAAGGCAAGAAGCATGCTTAATGGTGTTGGGTTAGGACACGAATTCTAGGTAGAAGTGGTGGAAACTGCATGTTACTTGGTTAATAGATCACCTTCATCATTGTTGGAGGATAAGACTCCACATGAGGCATGGACTTGTAAGAAACCCTCTCTTTCACATATGAGGGTATTTGGTTGTGATGCATATGTACTTGTTCCAAAGGAGAAAAGAACAGAGTTGGATAGTAAATATGAAAGGCATCTTTATTGGGTATAAGGATGGTTTAAAAGGCCATAATCCTTGGAACCTAGAAACAAGGAAGTTGTGTATAACCAAGATGTGGTGTTTAGAGAGGTGAAATATGTTATTAGACATGAAGTCCTACCAAAGGAACATGGGAAGATAAAGTTTGAGCTAAAGGAGGAAGAATCAAACTCTACAGCAGAACAAGAATTAGAAGACGATTAGCCACAAATGTGAGATATGAGAAGATTAGTTCAAGAAATAAGGTAGCTAGAAAGGTATACTCCATCTTCTTTCTGTTCAATTGTTTCTTTATCTATTACTTATGATGATCCCAAAACTATCCGTGAGCTAGTAGATTCAGAGGATGAAAAACTTTAGAAAGATGCCATGATTGATGAAATGGAATCTTTGGACAAAAATGAGGCTTAGGATCTAGTGGAGTTGCCAGCTGAAAGGAAACCCATTGGAAGCAAATGGGTGTTTAAGAAGAAGATGAATGCAAAAGGCAAGGTGGAGAAATACAAAGCTCAGTTGGTAGCAAAAGGTTATTCTTAGGTGATGAGAATTGATTTTGGTGATATTTTTTCTCCTCTTGCTAAGGTAGCTTCTATTAGATTACTTTTATCTATTATTGTTGCTTTTGATTTTGAGGTAGAATAGATGGATGTGAAGACAATATTTATTCACGGGGATTTGTAAGAAGAGATCTACATGAAGCAACATGAAGGATTTGTGGTGAAGGGTAAGAAATAATTGGTATGTAGGTTAAAAAGTATTTGTATGGATTAAAATAGTCACCAAGGTTGTGGTATCAAAAATTAAATTATATATGGGGACTTGGCTTCACTAGAATAAAAGCAGATCACTCTGTGTATTTTAAATTCGTTGGTGACTATGTTATTTATTTGGTCTTGTATGTGGATGATATGTTTATGATTGGAAATAACAAAGAAATTATCTAGGATATGAAGACCCAATTGTCCTCCAAATGCGACATGAATGATCTTGGTGCTGCAAACTATATTTTGGGGATGGAAATTAACAGGAAAAGAGGAAGCTATGGTTAAACCAGAGGTAGTATGTTGAGATAGTATTGTACGGGTTTAGTATGTAGGATAGTAAATTGTGAAGGTTCCTATTCCTGTGGGTGTAAAGTTATATGTTGAACAATGTCCCAAGACACAAGAAGAGAAAGAGGACATGTCCTGTGTTCCATATGAAAATGCAGTCAGTAGCCTGATGTATGAAATGGTTTGTGCTAGATCAGACATTGCACATGTAGTGGGAGTATTGAGCAGGTTTATATCAAAACCAGGGAATGAGCATTGGACAACAATGAAGTGGGTTTTCAGGTATTTGCATGGCACTATTGATTATGGTTTGTGCTACCAAGGAGGATTGGGGTTGGATAAAGTTTTGGACATCGGTGGCTTTGTTGATGCAAACTGGGCTGGAGATCTGGATCAGAGAAGATCTACAAGTGGGTATGTGTTTAACCTATTTGGAGGGGCAGTCAGTTGGATGAGAAAGAGACAGTATATAGTGGCACTTTCAACTACAGAGGCATAATACATGCTAGACGCTCATGCAAGCAAGGAAGCAGTTTGGTTGTAGAGATTGTGTTCAAATATGGGGTTAGTACAACAAGATATAAGGATAGACTATGATAACAAAAGTGCAATTTTCTTGGCAAAGAACCCTGCTTGTCATTCCAAGACAAAGCACATTGATGTTCAATATCACTTTGTGAGGGATATGGTTGAGGACAAAAAGGTGTTGCTGGTAAAGGTGGACACTTTGAAGAATGTTGTAGATGCATTGACAAAGTATATGGGCACTAAGAAGTTTTCTTGGTGTAGAGAAAAAATGGGCATTGCAGGGATGCACCAATGACTAAGCTAAAGAAAACAACAAGTGGGATAATGTTGGGGGTGTGTTATATTCTTTCCATGATTTGTCACACACGTGGGGGAGCCATGAGGGGGTCAACTCCCCCTGTTCGTTAAGTTGGGTGCAACAGGGGGGTCACAGGGGGGTCGCAGCCCCCCCTGTCAGGGGGTCTCAAGGAGGGGTAGTCCCCCTATATGACTTTGGGGCAGCGCCGAGTGATTTTATTTTTTGGACCCTATATTAGGTGGGTGAACCTACCTATGGTTTTTTGCATGGGTTTTGCACATGGTTTTGGGGATGATGGTTTTATGCCCATGGTATTTTTTAGATCCAGTCAAGGGAACCACGGTTATGTTCTAATCCAAGGTTAATGGATTGGGGTTTATGAATGATTCACATGTATATATGTATTGTAACATTGAAAGGAACATAATGAAAAATCAATTTGGTAGTCCTGGTTTCGGGATCCAGGGGAAAATATCTGTGTATATCTATTTTATGTTTTATGTTCTCGCCATTGTTTATTTTCTAATTTTAGAATTCGTATGCAAGTAATTTATGTACGGGGTTAAAACCTACAATTAGAAGGAACCTTTATGAGTAATGGTTAATTGAGATAGTTTCATTTGTGAGTGAAGCCACTAGATTATATTCATACTGTAATGTTACATAAATGTAGTTGTAGACATGAACATCGTATATTATCACAAGAAGTGAAGCAAGCCTATGTTTGGATAACTTATTGTTCCAAATTATATTCATCTGGTTACTTATCCTATCTAGTTAACCATGTAGTTAAATCCATTAAAACCCCATTAGCGAGGGCCTAATGAGTGACTTACTAGATGTCCTCTATAGGTTATTTGTACAAGTCTTTTACATGTGCAAAAGATACTATCTATAACACTCCACTTACTTCTATATCAAACACTTTTAACTTTGCAGTGTTTGGAACTTGCCATTCATAATTATCAAACAATCCATGTCAAAGGTTGAGCAATAAGCCACTTAACAATCCAAAATTACATAGAAACAAAAATAGGATTAAGAAGATTATAAATTCACATGATTCCAGATTTTAAAAGAAAAAGTATGCAAGAACGTTTACCATGTGTTCCTAAAGCTCCTCCTATCTATCTTCCTTATTATTTGTAGTTACATTCCATAGTGAGTAAGGGATCAAATTATTGAATTGAAGCTTTGAATTTTAGATTAGAGAGTTTTGATAGAATTATTTACTTTAACAGAAGAGGAATACATGCTCATGGAAAAAAATTGTTTCCTAAGGAATGAACATGACTAGTATAGTTTCTTTCATAAGGAAGAAATATGCAATACTTGTGGTTTGTTATCACATACCAAAAACCTTAGTGAGTGGATTGCAAATGATTGAAACAATTATTGCTATTAACCATTATGTTGGCGAGGCAAGCCTAGGAGGAGGTGGTAACCTTGAAGGAATGATAATAAGAAGTTACAATGTCCATTTAAAAAGGTGGAAATACATGCAAATGGCCAGATGTAAGATGTGCATTTCAAAAGGTATGCGATCTTCAGAAGGACTGCAATGCTTCAAATGCATTCATCCACCTTGGTCATGGAGATTTATTTGATGTAGTGAAGGCCCATGTATATTACATGAATTATTCCCTATGTTTCATTTTCTACACCTTTCTTTTGGATTCACTAGGACTCCTCCCTCATAGTGCCTCTTTGAAATGAGTCGCTTCAAAATGTTATAGCCTTTGATGCTTGTAATGTAGCTAAGATAACAAATAAATCCCTCCACCTTGGATCTTGAATCCATTGATATCACTTCTTTTTGTTTTAATGGAAGTGTAGATGCACACCTTATTCATAGCTTACTTTCACATAAATTGAAATGAAATTCCTTCAGTAAAATAATATCCATTGAAACCTATGAAGTGTTGTTTTATTAGGATGCCCACACATAGAGGATACCAAATTTTGGTGCAATGTGTTGGTTTTTGATAGCTTGGGAGGTACTCCAAGCCCTAGGGTTCAGGGTTTGGAGGTTGGAGCGCCACAAAAGTCATTTGTGGGCTTGGAACCCAAGGTTGGGATTTTGCATCTATTGATGTTTGGGCCAAAACCATGAGGCATTTTAATCATGTGATGGATGAAATGATAGAGGATGGCAAGGAGAATCCAATGTAATGAAAATCATCAAAATTCGAGTTGTAGAAGATGATATATGGGTTTTTGAAGTTAATAATTGATTTTTGGGCATTCAAGTCATGTAGGCTTGAAGATAGTTATGTCCAAAAGACATGTACAATGGAGAATTTGTTGAGCCCTCTTGTTTAGTAAAAATAAGATGTGATGGAGTTGATTTCTAATCATCCAAGAGCATCATGTCTCATCTAATATATTTATGATGCAGTCACATGATTAGAAGACCTAGATATGGGAGAGATATGCCATTTTAGGGTTGTTTTGGGTCTCACTACAGGTATGATTTATTGTAGGAAGGAGGTCACATTGTAGGAGAGTGTTGAGGGTTGTTTTAGGTGCGGTTTTGAGTGCTAGACCTCCATTTTGTTGAGACATAGAAGTATGTTCATCACAGACAACTAAAATACTTGTTTGAGTTTCCAACAAGGGAGCGACAATCATGTTTTGAGATTGGGAGATATGTCAAGTATGTTGTGAGGGATGGAAGGCCTTAAACTGGGTTGATTTCTCCCTAGATAGGCAGCATTGAAGGGATGAAAGGAGAAAAAGGTAATTCATAGCTATTAAGGAAGGTTTTAGAGACAATTATAGGAGTTAAAGCAAGCTCTTGTTAGCCCTAACTAGAACCAAACCTAACAGCAGTGAATAGACCTATAAATAATGTATGTATTTATGAAGTATTTATTGATTTATTGGTAGGGATGGTGTCCTAGTGTGGATACAATTGTTTGCATCCTGTGGGAGAAAATTGGAAGGCTTGACTTGATCATTAGAAGCCTTTCTTAGGAGTAGATTTCACAGTGGAGTTGTGACAGTTGTATTAGTCATCATTGGATTGTTGGAGGGCAACATCTTGGTGTCCAAAGCAACCCTAGATTAGCGTGACTAGAAGTACATTGACAATTGTGCATTGGGTGAAGGATTGAGCCTAATGTGTAGCTTTTTGATGGAAAAAATAAGCTACTAGATTGGTAGATTAGAGCTCAGGTATTGGACAACATAGAGGAGTAAATTGGATCAGCATGTGTTCATTGTAGCAGAGGTGACTTGCAATAGTGATAGGTGGCAACCCTCTTCGATTATCTATGTGTTTTTTCTTGATGGAATAAGGGGTAGTTATAGATCATAATGGAAGTGAAGGACCGACAGGGAAAGATACACCCTAGAGTCTATGATTATGCACTAGAGAAGTG